>BRDA01019729.1:1249-12991 GCA_036984385.1 Crenuchus spilurus
TTAAAGACTAATACAGTGGTAACCCTACTTACGAGTTTAATCCGTGCAGGAGCCGAGCTCGTTAGATGGTTTGCTCGTTAGCTGGATGCATTTTCTCTATAAGAATACATGTAAAACCGATTAATCCGTGTCAGCCGGTCAATATACAGTATACTTTAATATGCTATATAATGTGTTTATATGGGTTTTGTAAAACATAAACGAGACGACGACGACGCTCGTGTAGGCTGGCCGCTGAGGAGAGGGAGACCAACGGTGCTCGTGTAGGCTGGCGGCTAAGGAGGAGAGGAGGACAGGCGTACGTGTATGGCATGGTTACACTTATCATATGTAAAAGTAAAAGTAACATTTATCTAACTTTATTGTTCACTACCTTTTGCTACCTTAGCGTCATTTTCAACAGGCACTTTCACTTTCGGTCAAAGGTATTGACTTATCTTCTTCTACGATAGCATCTAGGGGATGCTACGACCGCAGCGCCCCTAGTGGTTTGGCATAGTTGAACAAATTTACGCTACTTGTTACTTGGAATTTTACTCGTTACCTGGAACAAAAATATTCAGAGATCTCGACTCGTTACCTGGAATACTCGTTAGTAGGGATGCTCATAAGTAGGGTTACCACTGTAGTTAATGAAAACTGTCATTACATGTAAATGTGTAAAGATAGAAAGTACAGTATGTATCATTAGATTACCAGCTGAGTCTGTTTCACTAACATATACAATAAAATGAGCAAAAACACTGTTAAGAGTAAATATTAGCATTTCTACACACATGTGTTAATCATCAATAACACCAGATGTTCCTACTCCACCACTGACTGACTCTGCTGGGGGCCGTAAATGAAAGCAACAGATTCTAGGACTCTGATTGGCTAAACTGATGTTTTATCTTGTGTCAGTAGGTCTGTGATTGGCTGCTGCTTCTCTGACTGAGTGATATTTCTATCACCTCATAAGAGAGAGAGAATGAACCATGAAGCTCATTTCCCCACAAAATATTTGATATATTACACATTATTGTGCATGTTTAGCACATACAGAAGTGTTATGACTGGACTTGTGGAGTCCGAAGATGTGGAAGACCAAGAATAACCTGGATGGATAACATCAAGACATGGACTGGATTATCAGGTACTAGCCTGCTTCAAGCAACCAGAGACAGATGGCATTGGATAGAAATGAGTCGTCTGTGCAGCCTACCATCGCAAAGCAATGATGGCGTGTGACATGACATGACATTAGCACATACAGATTTGAAATACATAAATTCTTATAAAAAATATTCTTTTAAAAGTGTTTTTTTAATGAAAATAAAAAAAAATCTCTACTAATCACTAGAGGAATATTAGGCTAAAAACATCTATTTGAGGTCAGAAATGCAACATTTTATTGTCTGAATGCAAACCATCAATGGTCTTTAGCCAACACAAGGAATATTGAAAAACCATTAGCACTGCTGTAGTTCATGCTATTTTAGATTTTGATAAGTCACATTAATATTTATTTGAGATGTAACTTTTATAATGCTTAATATTATCTTAAGTACAGTTAACCCTCTGGAGTCAGAACTCCTTAAAAGGTCTACTCTTCAAATATATATAGATTAAATTGAAAAATATTTTAGATATTTGTGAGAAAAGTTTAAATAAGCAGAGACATGTGTTTCAGAGCGAGTCAGACAGCTACATATTTTTTTCACACTAAATGACACGATCTGTCATTCATATGATAATGACATAGTAATTCAGGACATTCCATGGATTCCGTGCAATGTGAACATAAACAAAGAGTTCCCATCTAAGTGTTCACACCTGTCTCATAAATAATCTTTCTAGGAACCACTGAATGAGTGAAACACAGTAAAACTTCACATTTGTGAAGCTTTAGAAATAAAACCACATACAACTTATAAAAAAAACTGTAATGAGCAGTGTGTAGCCAACACCTCTATGTATTCAGTTCTGAGCTCAAAAGTCTTGACTAGAAATGTTTAGAGTGTTTTTTCACAACATATCACATATCACAATATAGCACATCTGAAAATAGGTTTTTGTAAAGTCTAAGTTTAGAGCAGATTTAATCAAAATATAGATTTATGACACTCTTACTGTTTTGACTCTGTTGTTGCTGAGTTTGTGCTGAACAAAAGCCTGTGTAACAGTTTGGAAAATAATCATTTCAGATGGATGTCATTTGTGGAAAATGTCAGGGCATGTCAGAATACATCAGAGTGTCTGAAAAACTTTCAGACTCCAGAGGTTTAATAGTTAACCTGAAAAAAAATCAATAATAAGTACTAGATAACTTGCCCTCTGCATGATCATGGTGCATTTAGTAAAGAAGAAAGCCTCATGCATCTTTATAAATATATATAAATATAAATATTCATATAAAAGACTGTTAATGGTGTTGTTAAAGTTTACCATTCTGGTAAAGTTTTACATTCATTTGTTAATGCACCGCTCAGGGCAATCCATGATTTCATGTTTCACTGGGAAATAAAAGTGACAGACTACTCAAATTCTTTGAGTCATCTAGCAGCATAAGGAAAAGCAGAGAATACAGGAAATGAAACACAATATCACAAATGAAGCTATGACTAACAGCAGCTGAGACAAAAATAGAGCTGCAGAAGTGAGTTTGGACTGAAAGGAGTCATGTAGAACATTTAACCCACTCTTAGAAGGTGCACTTGAACATCTTGTGAAGCTTTGCTATGATTTGTATTTTTCACCTCAACAAAATGATGCATCTTATTCTTTGACATCTCAACATAAGACATCATTTTCATTACCTTTTTGTTTATCTTCGCTGCACCATTAATTCTAGTGGTGCTGTATACTTACCTTATACTTCACTCCAGTCACCATGGACTGTCCTCTTCTAGATGCTTGCACTGTACTTGCACTTTCACTAAGCTGCAATATTTCCCATGTCCCTACCAACCAAGTCTCTGAGTCATTTCTTTATATCACTATCCATGGGGTGTTTGAATGATCTTTGATATCATTTTGTGGCATAAAGGCAGTAAATGTCATGGGAGATACATCGGGCAACTATTCCAAGACTAATCAGCCATTTTAATGCCAGTAGCTGTTACCTCAACTCCCATAATAGTGAACTATAATGCAAAGAAAATCATGGTGTCGAGTGCCTTTGTGCACAAACACACACACACACACACACACACACAAATAAAAGGCTTGAATTATTTATTTGTGCTCGTTAAGCACAATCAATTGGACCTGACACTGATGTAAGGCCCTTTAATGGTACCCTCAGACATTCTTAACAGTAATGAACTGTGCCTCTCTCTCCAAGAGCCATGTGATGGAATTGTTTTCTTCATTATAAAATAAAGGAAATACAGCTGAAATGATGCAGACCTTGTCATTATGGTATCCTAACAAAGAGCACATGCTCTTCCTGATAAAGAAATGACCTGGCTTTGTTATGTAAGAGAAGCACATGAGAGCAAGTAGCCCAGTTTTTTTTTTGTCCCTGTGTGTCTGACGCAGTGCCGAGGAGGATGGGGAATTGGAACAGCTGCAAGTCATGAGTGGGTGTTAGTTACGAGAGAGAGAGAGTGAGAACTGAATGCAGAGATATAGGGAGAGGCTTTGGTAAAATGGGCGAAGCACTCAGCAAAGTGGGGATAATGCATCCAAATATATTTGTGTCTTCAGAGGAAACATAGTGGAGAGCCAGTGCATGCAGAGAGGATTAATGAGACACATGATTGATGGTGAATTAAAGGCCTGGTCCTTTGCTCATTAAAGCCAGCAGTGACAGCACAATGGAAATGACACTGCATTGAAAAGTACTATTCTGAAATGCACGCAGAGCACTGAAACATCTGCTGTCAATGACCCATCATGCCATACAATAACAGTGGATTTATCTTGGAATTACTAAGCCTTGTTAATGTCTAATTTTTTGAATACTTAACGCTCATTAAGACCAAGGCTTCCAATTGTCCAGCACTACATGCATGGCCCTGATTGCAAAAGTCTAGATCATCAATTAGTAGGCAAAGTCTGCATTGAAGAATGTGATGTGCTGAAGCAAAAACAAGCTTCTGTGCAACAAGGTACTGTATGTATAGTCAAGGTCAGATAGTGAACTATATACAACACCTTATTCAACACTGAATAGCCTGCTGATGTCTGTCAATAAACATTTCTGTGTATCTTCCTGGACTCTCTTTATAGCATATACTTGTATTTTAATGTTACACTTCACACACACACACACACACACACACACACACACAAAACACTGTAGCCTGATAACATGATATACAATAATGTCTAACAATACATGTGTTTCTAAAAAAATTTAATATCACTGAAAAGTTCATTTATTTCAGTAATTCAATTAAAAAAGAGAAAGTTTTATATAATCCAGAGAGGACTATAGAGAATCTATGAGCTATTGTCAAGAAGAAGATGAAAGACAGCATCCCCAACAATACAAAAGGGATGAAGGCTGCTATCAAAGCGACTTCTGGGTTGTCATTGGCTGTAGGAGTTAAACATCAGCATTAAAAAACACACTTGAACTAGACACTCTGTGTGTAATAAATCTTCATAATATATGAGTTTCACCTCTTGAATTGAATTAATGTTCTAAATTAACTTTTCAGCTAACTTTTGTAGATGCATATATATATATATATATATATATATATATATATATATATATATATATATATATATATATATATATATATATATATATACATGGTACCTGGTCAGAAAAGTAAAAAATAACTAAAAATACAAGCACAGAAATTCATCCATTGATTTTTTTTATTTTTATTTATTTATTTTTGGCATATTTTGGATTTTAAGCTTATCTCGACAGACTTGAGGGGACCACCTCCATCCAGTTCACTGGCAAATATGTATGGTTCAAGTCATCCATGAAATAGTCAGTGACAGGGATGTTTCTAGGATCAGAAAACATCTGGGGCTTTGGACAAAACATCCAGAGCTAAGGAGATTCAAAGTTAATATCCCCAAGACTATTTTTATTTTAATATTTACAACAGATGTTTTCCACAGCATCTTTACATCATTATTATGAGTCAAGATAAGGTTATGTTTATTAAGAGCTTATATGATCTAATGATGTCTGCAGCTGACTCATAGCTACATTCTAAGGTTCAGTGTACTCTCACTACATTATCTCATTGTTGTTTGGTTCACAAACAGTCCCACCCATTATGCATCTGCTTATTTCTTGTCTTACAGTCAAATCCTGCTCAAATATTAGTGTTAACAGGGAGCAGTTTTAAAAACTTAATTATATTATATGGGACAGTGGAATGTTTATCACTCACATCACCTTCTCTTTTAATTATATTTTTTTATTGTTTGGGATTGAAGATTGTAATTGTTGTAGTTTTTGTCGTATACAAAATCTGAGCTTCTCCACAGTCTTGCAGATTGCTGTTGTCTGATTCTTCTCTTCAAGACTCACCAGTTTTCAACAGGACACAGATCTGGATCAGGCAGACATGTGAAGCGCACACACTGTAGATCTATGAAGTCACGATGTAGTAACTCATGCAGAATGAAGTCTGGCATTGTTCTGCTGAGTTCCTGGGGAAAGATATCATCTTGACAGCAAAATAATACCAATATAAACCTCTGCATCAATAGGACCATATATGCAGCTCACCTGTGCCACGGGCACTGATGCACCCTCATGCCAGCACAGATGCTGTTTTTTGCACTTTTCATTGTTAATGACTGGCTTGTAGAATCCAATCTATGTTTTCCCCAAAAACAGACATGGACAGAACACATGTCCGGTCTTTCATGCCATCTCAGATGACTTTGGGCACAGCCATCATTCCTGCACAAAATTAATTAAAGGAAAAATTACTGTTTCAGGTTGCCTTTCTTGATGCAGTTGTGTACTGTGAACATACAGTGCCTTGCAAAAGTATTCACCCCCTTTTTGTGTTTTGCTACCTCACAAACTGGAACTAAAATTGATTATTTGAGGGTTTGCATCATTTCATTTACAGAACATGCCTACAGCTCTGAAATTTCAAAGTAATTTTTATTGTGAAGCAAACAACAAATAAGACAAAATAACAGAAAACTGAAATATTAAGTAGAGCCACCGTTTGCTGCAGTTACAGCTGCAAGTCACTTTGGATAAGTCTCTATGAACTTGCTACATCATTGGACTTTTGCCCATTCCTCCAAGCACAACTGCTCTAGGTCCTGCAAGTTAGATGGTATCTGCTGGTGAACAGCAATCTTTAAGTCTGACCACAGATTCTCAGTTGGATTAAGTTCTGGACTTTGACTAGGCCATTCCAATACATTTACACGATTCCCCTTAAACCACTCAAGTGTTGCTTTAGCAGTAATGCTTTTGAGTCATTGTCCTGTTGGAAGGTGAATCTCTGTCCCAGTCTCAAATCAATGAAAAACCGAAACAGCTTTTGCTGAAGAATATCCCTGTATTTAATGTCATCCATCTTCCCCTCGACTCGGACCAGTTTCCCAGTCCTTGCTGCTGAAAAACATCCCCTCAGCATGATGCTGCCACCACCATGTTTCACTGTGGGGATGGTGTTCTTGGGGTGAGGAGATTTGGTTTGTTTTGTGCTAGACATGCTTTCTGTTTACGTTTGCTACATGCCGTCTTGTTTCCACATGCTCTTTTGTTTACGTTCACGTCATGTCTTTATGTCCCCACCCTCGTCATGTCATCCTGTCTCATTAATGGTCAGAACACCTGAGTCTTCTCTGCTCACAGCCCTGTCCCTCCTCATGTTTCACAAACTTTGTCAGGCATTGTATGTCTTCAGGTCCATGTAAGGTCATGCCATGTTTTGTCATGTTCTGTTTTTCATAGTCAGAGTGTTTGTTTAGTTTCTTTGTCATAGTTAAAGTTTTTTGTCAATAAAGCCTTGTGTTGGATCACACTACTGTATCCGTCTCCTCCTGCCACAGTGAAGCTCAAACATGGTGAAAAGTTTTTCAGACTGATGCGGAATGTGTTGTAGATGGTTCAATAACTTTTTGAATATGGTTCTATATAGCCCCCAAAAGGGTTCCTCTGTTATGATGTCAAGCTTGTAATAATAGAGAAACCCATTTTTTTGTTAAATAGAACCATTTTTCAAAAAGAATTCTATATATAGAACCATCACAGCACATTCCTTATCAATCACCATGTTCATGGTTCTATATAGTAACATTTTCTTTACTAAAGAACCCTTGAAGAGCCATCTCTTTAAAAAGTGTAGATGGTTCTATATAGAAGCCTTTTGAAAATGGTTCTATATAGCAAAAAAAAAGGGTTCTTCTATTATTACAACCTTCACATCATAGTGATAGTAGAACCCTTTTTGGGGCTATATAAACCTTATAAAACTATAGACCCTTTTATCCATGAGAAGGTTCTTTGAGTGTTCATGGTTCTATATAGAACCATTTTCTTTACTAAAGACCCCTTGATGAACCATCTTTTTAAAGAGTGTAGGGTCTGCAGTCAATAAAATGAAATAAAAATTCCATACACTTTGTTTCTTTGCTATAAATTCACAAATGCAAGAACTGTAATTTGCACATTTAATTAATAAATGTCAACTACAGAAGCCGTGTATGTAGGAGCTGCTGTGAAAACAAACATGCATGCATCGGTATTCATGCACCACATTGATGCACTGGATGGTTTATTCATTTGTCGGATGCATCGATACAGATCAATGGACTGTTTCACTGCTCAGCGTAAACAATTTGAACTACGATTCCTCTGGAAAAGGTTTCATCACTGCAGTGCTTTTACTGACAGAAGCACTCAGAGCTGTCATGTACATATACGATGCACTGCACTGACTGTTGCCTATCACTTTTCCACTTTTACTTTTCCACGATTCGGTCAAAAGCAATCACTGCTGACATTAAGAACTTTTCCTTTTATTCCCCCAACTTCAGTCGGCAGTCTTATTATAGATGTCGTGAGTCAGCTGCAGAGCCGCGGGGGGTGGGGGTGGGGTGGTAGGGGGACTAGGCCATTCAAGTTGAAAGGATGAGGAAGAAGAGTAATATATTGTCTGCATCTCATTCATGTCTCTTCGCAGAGTGTGACTTATCTGAGGCATTATGAAGCAATTTAGAGCAGGCCCTTCCTTTTAGTTAACTTTTAGGATGAGTTAAGATTTAAAGTGCTGCTCATAAAGCGCTAAACTGTGCATATTACTGAAATGAAACGACTGCCCATTACTTGATTGATGTGTATTGATGTGAGTCCTGTCAATGATTGTCAGTTAATGGTGATAACACTGTTAGTGGAAGATAATTAATGACTACATTACTAGAGTAACGTGATAAATGAGTCCCTGTTAAGCAAAATGGTGAAGGAAGGAAAGAAAAGCAGAGGAATGTGAATGTGACGAATTCTCCTACATGCCCTCTGTACTCTTAGAAGTTACCTCAAGGCTCTAGCAGTTTCCCGAGGGAAGCAGAAGCAGTAAAGCTACCTGATTTGCTCATTCTGGTCAGTTTTCAGAATGGTTAATGTGTTTATGATGCTATTAATGCCATACCATTAATGCAACAGTATTATCTACAAATGTCAGTGTTTTAGCTTTTGTAGTCATCGCTTTGCAATTGTTGTAATTGTAATTGCAAGTGTCCTGTCTCGCATTGCTTGTAATAATAATAATAATAATAATAATAATAATAATAATAATAATAATAATAACAATTTACACCTTTCTCAAACCCAAGAATGCTTTACAGAGCAGCAAAACTATTCTTAAGAAATATATAAATGTGGGGCCCTGAGTGGCTCAGCGGACAAAGACGCTTCCACTATGACCCGAGGATCGCAAATTTGAATCGCGGTCATGCTGTTTACCATCAACATCAAAAATTGGCAGTGCTCTCTCTGGGCGGGTAGATGGCGCTCTCACTTTCACGTTGCAATGTCCGCTGGCTCAGGCTTCTACTGATTGGTCCAGTTGGAGCTGGGGACCCTGTGTGCCTTCCTCCGAGCGCGTTAGGCTCTCCAGTGACGGTGTATCAGCGGTGGTTCGAAAAGAGGCGGTGGCTGCATCACACGCAACGGAGGAGGCTTGTGCTTGCCTGCACCCTCCTAGAGTCAGGGACATTGCAAAGTGATGGGGAGAGCCCTAACATTGGGAAGGGGATAAAAATTGTCAAAAACCTAGAAGTAAAAAAAAATAAAATATATATATATATATAAATGTGAAACTTCCTGTCACAGACCAGTCTGTCTTGTCCACATGCTTGTTTATGTTTACAATGTCCACGTGTCATGTCTCTGCCTACGTCAAGTCTCGTCATTAGCTGCACTTGTGTCTTGTCATTTCACAGCCCTTCTCTCTCATCCCCTGTCTGATTACATTTGGTTTAAGTGTTCACTTGTGTCCCACAGTCTGTGTCAGTCATTGTATTGTTGCCCATGCAATGCCATTGTATTTTGTCTTCAAGTAACCACAACCATAGTTTGGTTCATTTCATAGCCAAGTTTCATTGTTTGGGTAAACAAATAAAAGTCATGACACACAATGCATTTGCCTCCTCCACTCTTCTTGACAATAAAGCAACATTTAAAAAATAATTGAGCAGAATAATGAAAGTGAAGAGAGAATAAAGGATAGTGAGAATAAATCTGAGTTGAGTTGATCGTCTGCTTTCCACCATGATCTCCAGTATTTACTCAGTGCTTGTCATTACTTGCATTGTATTGATCAGCATATTATATATTTGCAGCCCTCTCGATTGACACACCAGCTCCTGCTGTTCTTCTGGTGACTTGGCTTATAAGACTATATCATCAGCATATCTGAGATCACTAATGGTCTCTCCACCAATCCTGAATCCTCCTGCAAACCCTTGTAGCATTTTTCTCATTTGTTCTCCCAGGATGTTCAACAGATATGGTGAGAGGTTACATCATTCTTACATTCTCAACCACACTGATGTATGGTTGGCTATCCTGATGGCAGAATGTTGCCAGCTATACAATTGTCTCAATAATTGGAGCAGGTTTGAGGGGAAGCCCATGCTGACCCAGAGATGGTCATGCTGTACCATGTTTTTGTGAAATCAATGAAACATCTAAGAGGACTCGAAAATTGGTGATCTGATCTTGTGTACCTCTTCTTGGCGTAAAAAACTTTTTAAAAGACTTCTTAGTCAATATATATTTAGGAAACCTTCCATTTCAAGAAAGAAACAAAGATTTCCATTTGCAAGATCAGTATGACCTCAAAGTTTTGATTCCTGCAGTTTCTGAGCACTTGCCAGTGTCCAAGGCAAGCTCATATGACCTAAAAAATGACTCTGACTCAGACTTTGGCTTCGGGGATCCTGTCTAATTAACATTTTAATTAACACAAAATATTGTTAACTCTGGGCCATTCTCAGGGTCTCAACTCAAACAGATTAATTAACGGCATGTTCACCCTACTCAACTGGCCTACAAAATGATGATTAAAAAAAAGAACAGACATGCACATAGAAAGAGAAATATGTCATCCTCCAACCCCACTAAGATAACAAGTGTTCTATTCCAGGCAGAGCAATTGACGTGCAACTGCAGGCTAGTCTTCACAATGTCAAAAAACAACTCCCAAACTATTTTCTCTCCTTAATCTACATGGTGTCCCACTTGCTATGGCAACGGTTAAGATGATTCAGGTTCAGAGGGGATACATTTGTAAAGTCTATGGGATTTAGAGCTTTAGTTGGATATGTGTGTGTGTGTGTGTGTGTGTGTGTGTGTGTGTGTGTGTGTTGTGCATGTGTATGCAAGTGTCCCACTTGCTATAGCAATGGTAAAACAGATTCAGAGTCAAACAGGTATGAGGGAAGGTATGTGTACCCTGTTATGCTCTTTTGTGATCAGTCAAATCACATCCATTGTCCATGATGATCATTGGGGACTCTGCTACAACTGACTGGTGTGCTTTCTTTTGTTCCAGGCTGAGTTCATATGTATATATATATATATATATATATATATATATATATATATATATATATATATATATATATATATGTCTTGTCCACATGCCATTTGTTTATATGCTACATCATGTTCTGAGTTGCTGCACCTGTCTCGTGATTTCACATCCCTGGTTACCAATCTCATGTCTGATTATGTTTGGTTTATGTGTTCCCTCATGTGTCACAGTCTTTGTTGGTCATTGTGTTTGTTGTCTATCTTGTGAAGTTGCCATGTGTTTGCATTTTTTTTTTCAGAGTGCACAGTAAATCTGCCAGAGTAAAATCAACACTATTAGAGTTAAATTAACACTGAGGGTGTCAAAAGGTAACACTCTCAGTGTTAATTTAACTCTAATAGTGTTGATTTAATACTGGCAGATTTACTCTGTGTTTTGTTTAATAAAGATACAGTAAGATTTGTCACTCCACCCCCCCATCCCCCGCATCCAACTCATCCAACCCTTTCTGATATATATAAATATATAATACCAGTCAAATGTTTGAACATCCAGATTATGAAGGAGCACATAAGGAATCATGTAGTAAACTTAAAAGTGTTAAACAAACTAAAATTTATTTTAGATTTTAGATTCTTTAAAGTAGACACACAACTGATGTCTCAAACACATTAAGAGGCAAGAAATGCAAGTCATGAACTCTGGACAAGACACAGCTGTTAACTGAAAGTCATTCCAGGTGACTACCTCATAAAGCTGACTGAGAAAATGCCAA
>BRDA01019730.1:6153-25689 GCA_036984385.1 Crenuchus spilurus
ATCACATGTCACCAGGTGACTTCTTTGAGTCAAAAGATAACAAAAACTGAGTTTCTTCAGTGGACCACTGTACACTACGAGTCACCATTGTCTTGCGTTGAGTCGCAGGCGCGTTTGGTTCGCATTGAAAAACCAAGTATTTTTTGGTTCCCACTGTGAACGAACGTTCCTGGTTCGGGGTGGAATTTTTGTTGGTGGAAATGCGCCGAACTGTTCAAAATTAGGTCCGTGAACCAGAACGGTGCCGGTTCCGTGTTGGTGGAAAAGTGCTATCAGTGCACAAGAAGACAAAGGAAAGCGAGCAAATGAAGAAGCTGTGATTTATCAGACTTATTACCAACCCTATTCCAAGCACTCGTAGCAAGTCATACTGTGTCCATAAACACATGAAGTCATCTGAGACTTGTAATTAAGATCCAAATCTCAGCCTTAAGCAGGGTCAGAGACGGTTTAGTGATGTATTTGGACAGAAAGGACAGGGCTGGTTGGGTGATAAATTGAGTTCTGGTGTTTGTAAGCAGTGTTAATATCACAGTATCAAGAAACACAATTTGGACTCTGAGCATGTCTCGGGCAAGACATCTGGGGTAATTGTGAGTTAGCCCTTCCTTTAATGGCCAGTTCTTTGGCCTTGCCTTGTATGTCGTACTTATAATCCTCAGTGTCGCTCAATCTAAAGAGAATAAGAGGGGTCACTTAAACTGAGCTGAAGCAAAGGAGATAAAAATAATGAGAGTGAATGAGCGAACAAGTAGACGGACAGCTGGAGAGAAAGACGACCTCCTACACAACTATACTTCTAGCTGTTTGACCTTTTCCATGCAGGCACGTTTCGGTGCCTTGGGTAATATTTGCTCTTTAATGCTGAATTGAGAGCAGCTCTTCTGTCCTAAATGTCAAGCTCACAGTTTAAGACGAGGTTTATAGGGCTGATCTGCGATCGGTTTATGAAGCTATAGGCCTCTATGGCTGACCCTGTCAGGCGGTTTAATGAGCTATGGCAGTGCTGGGATTAGGTCAGTAATTAAAGGTCTCACTAGTTTATCATGCACCATGCTGTGTGTGTGTGCTGCTATCAACTTATATGAACAGCAGATCCAGCACTGAATGTGTGTACACGGCCAAATCTCTCCATCCTGGATCTCCATCCCTGCTTTCCATTAAAGCAACTTGAGGCTGAATTTTAAGGAACTCTTTAGATGGGCACTTATCAATGAACTAAAACTACAACTAATCTCCTATTGGTGTAGTAGCCCTACATCACTACACTTGCACACACATACAATAGCAAATCACTGAAACTGAAAAAAGCGAAGTTGTGGGCTAATGTAAACAATGTTTTTGCATGCATGATGGAAGTATGGGAGCTGTTGTACTTTTGTAGACTAATGCGAAACTGCATATTTTACTTTGTAATATGTGATGGCAAAGACTCCGGACCAATCAGGCGCATTGAGGAGTCGCATGAAGGTTGCAGCCAGTTCAGACGGTTCAGTCCAGCTGTGGTTGTGCTGACAGTGGCTGTGTTTCTATTTGGTCTCGGTTTGTTCAGTTTGATGAAAAATGTCTTCTCCATCTTCACGGCTACAAAAGAAACAAAACTTTTCAAATTTTGGACTTGATCGTAGAGGGCTGTCAATCATGCATGTTAAGACCACACCCAGACTATCTTCAGATAGGTCTGATTAGTGAATTTTGTCTTTTTTTTTTTAGGAATGCTTAAGTTGTCAATTTTCTTTTTTAATTAAAACACAACAGCCCAGTTTAGTATTAAAAAATCTAAATGGTTTCATTGTTTAGGTCTTGAGTCTCCGGGAAATGAATGGAAGTTTATGTAATGTCCCCACAATTCACAGACACAAGAATGTGTGTGATGTATGCTGACTTGTTCTACACTCCACTTTTTCATCTCCTTTGTTGGCGTCATCAAATCCATCAGGGTGAAATTTTAGGCCAGCTGGTATTGTCTGTGCCCCTGATTCGCTGACCCTTGCTGTGATCAGGTGTGTGTGAGAGAGCGAGAGAGAGTCCCTGTGGTGTTCTGGTGTAGTGCTGTGCCTGTTTTCTCTCACGTTGTAGCAGTGGGGTCAATCAGTGTCAGGACAGCTTTCACAGCGGCTTGTATTCAATCAGACCACCACTTGACTGCCACAGCTTTCCGGCTAAACCTTGCTGTCCAATCTATTCAGTCAAACTGCAGGAGATTTACACAGCCTTCCACCTTTTCCCAAATGTAGTCAATCAGCTACAAAATATTTGCTGTCTGAAGTTTGTTTCTTTGGTGTTGAACTGATACTGTGAGGCTAACAAGCAGAGGTGGGAGTAAGTCCCTCATGTGCAAGTCTCAAGCAAGTCCCAAGTCACTGTGGTGAGAACCAAGCAAGTCAAGTCGAGTCCCTGCTATAAGTCAAGCAAGCCACAAGTCAAGTCATACAAATATGGTCTGATCTACCCCAGTTTACACATTTAAATCAATATAGACGGTCGTATACAAACTGAGTTTTATTTCAACATAAACTAAACCTCTTAAACATCAAATATACCTCAAACATACAATTACATAACTTACTTAATGGCTTACTTCCCCCATCAAAAGGGTCACAACATTTCTCCATCACCTATTAATGCATCTCTCAAAGGTGCTTCTTAATGAACATTTCTGAGCACAAAAAGGTATTTTATCATCAACTGAATAGTAGATAAAATAAAAATAAGTATATAAAAATAAATAAAAACATACTGCCTGAAATGTAAACCTGTTACCTATAAAACAATGTCTGAAATGTTAATATTACAAACATTCCATCAAACCATGAAAACATTCACATAATGTTTTTAGTATGCCACATACTGTTCATGCTATTTTGTCCAGTTCATATCCACACTAGCAAACATCTCTGCCACAACATTAAAGAAATATTTAACTTCAGCATAACTTTCAAATGTAAGCAATCTTATCTTTACATATGCTAGATGTCAAGGTTGTTAGGCAGTGTAGATATGAACAGAACAAAATAACAGTAGCATGTGTTATTTATTTTTTTATTTTTTTGTATACATTTTGTGTGTGTGTTATTTTGTATACATTTGGTTTGGTTAGGTTTGTTTTCACACTGCATTTTTGCGAGTGCACCAGGGACTTTTATTATGACACGCCCACGTACTGTCGTCATCACTTATGTGGTGTGCATCTTCCTACACTCAACACTGATTGATTGGTTTGTAGAAGGACGTGCATCTGACGTGTTTACTTTTATATAGCGCTGTTTCATTACTTTAGGTTGCTCTGTCATCTGTTATATCCTTTCTCTCTCATTATCTCAGAAAATACGCTGCTCATTTCAGTATTTTCGTGCGTTTTTAAGCTGACTGTTCACATGTTCATCAGACCAAAATTATATTAAACATTTGGTCTCCTCCTCACTCCATGTGTTACCACGGCTCGTTATTGCTGTTGTTTAGCGTTCTACGTGCTGCATGCACTGTAAAATCAGCCGATCATGCTTCAAAGTAAAATCTAACGTAATCTAACTTTGTTTTTAGATTGCAAAATTGCAAATATTTAAATAAAAAAATTGAGTCTTTTCAAGTCATCTGTCTCAGGTCTAAGTCAAGTAAAGATCAAGTCAAGTAAAGATCAAGTCCGAGTCGAGTCGAGTCTTTTCCCAGCGTTGGTCAAGCAAGTCTCAAGTCCTCAAAATTGCGACTCGAGTCCCCCACCTCTGCTAATAAGTAGCTAAAAAATTCTGAGGCTAATGTAGCTAAAACGTAGCTAACAAACTGAGGCTAATGCAGCTGTAAAGTAGCTAACAAACTGTGAAGGCTAATGTAGCTAATAAGTCACTAAGACACTGTGAGGCTAATGTAGCTGACTTGCTTTTTAGCCAACGTAGTTAACAAGAAAATAAATACTTTGCAAAGTAGCATTGAGCTTACTGCCTCAAACTGTGTTGGGCTGTTTAGTGATCACAGATAGACTTGTTTACATGGTTACTAACTATAAGGTGCTGTTGTCAAAGTTGTAGAAATGTTCCATTGTGTAGAATTATGGACTATAATCTGAAGTCAATGAAGAACAGAAGTTGATGTCTGGTTGGCTGAAGGTAGAGATGCTTTGGGTTAGATAAAGGTTTGTCTGGTTAAAGTTACATTTAGAATTAGGTTTCAGGTTAGATTTAGCTTTACGGTTAAGGTTAGGGTTACATTCATGATTAAGATTAGCTTTAGGGTTAAGGTTAGGGTTACTTTTATGTTTAAGATTAGGTTTAGGGTTAAGGTTACTTTTATAGTTAAGGTTAGGTTTAGGGTTAAGGTTAGATTTACTTTTATGGTTAAGATAGGTTTAGGGTTAAGGATATTGTCACCTTTATGGTTAAGATTAAGTTTAAGGTTATTTTTATGGCTAAAATTAGTTTTAAAGTCAAAGTTAGGGTTACATTTAAGTTTATGGTTAGGCCCAGTAGCCACCTAAAACCCTGAATTCTGTCTTTTGTAGGCTGTGTCTTGTTTGTTTATAGATAACAGCTTGAGCATCACAAGTACTTATCCTTCTGAACTACTGCTGAACTTCCTGACATACAATCAGTGTTTACAACATTGACTTGAATGAAATCTCATTGAACATTGTATTGAGATATGAAAGATCTGCCTGGTCATTTTGGCCAGACAACCATGCAAGGTTAGACTATATCTGTCAATCAAACAATTCCCAATTGGCCCTGGATGTTTATCGACTATGCAAGGGTAGACTGTACCTGTCAATCAAATATACAACTCCTCCCTTAAAGAGTCCCCATTGGTCTATACAAGGGGGAAAATACCTGCCAATCAAATATATGATTCCTCCCCTGTAAACTGATTCTGGATCCTGGTTCTGGGTATCATATTACCTTAAGTGTATTAATACTAAAGGTCCTCAAAACAAATAATAATTGGTGGGCACAACAATTTGTTTAATTTGAGTCAGTCAGGTTGTCACCAAGCAGCTCTAACTACATTGCAGAAGCTAAAAAAAGACAAACATTAGTCAAAAGTAGATAACATCACTTTTCAGTTATTTCCTGTGTATTGTTAGTCTATTTAAGTACACCAGCACAAACCACATCTTTAAAATCACAATTTTTCCACTGAATTTTATCTGTAGCATCTATACCACACAGTCGTTTAGCAGGAATAATTACATAAGTACATTTCCTGAGGAAATGCAGAGTGACTGTAATGCCTTAACTGCTAGGTGTTTGCTAGGATCTTTCTGGTTCTTATGGCCCCTCAGGTAGTTGCAAGGGTGTTCGTAACCAGCTACTGTGGTCTCTTGGATGTTTGGTTGGATGTTGCCAGGTGGTTGCTGTGCTATCCTGACTGGTTGCTGAGGTGTTGCCATGTTTTGATATGATATCCTGACTGGTTGCTGAGGTGTTGCTAGGTGGTAGCTATGATATGCTGAGGTGTTACCAGGTGGTTGCTGGGCTGTCCTGACTGGTTGCTGAGGTGTTGCTAGGTGGTAGCTATGATATGCTGAGGTGTTGCTATGTGGTAGCTATGATATGCTGAGGTGTTACCAGGTGGTTGCTGGGCTGTCCTGACTGGTTGCTGAGGTGTTGCTAGGTGGTATCTATGATATGCTGAGGTGTTGCCAGGTGGATACTGGGCTGTCCTGACTGGTTACTGAGGTTTTGTCAGGTGGTTGATTAAAAGCCTTTTT
The DNA here is from genome assembly GCA_036984385.1 of Crenuchus spilurus. NCBI lineage: Eukaryota > Metazoa > Chordata > Actinopteri > Characiformes > Crenuchidae > Crenuchus > Crenuchus spilurus. The sequence goes on from BRDA01019730.1 coordinate 11,855, forward strand.
AAAAATGAAAGTACTTTTTGTGCATTAAACCACTTTAATCCCTTTTAAAATAGTGAAAGTATTTTTGCTGAGCTTTAGTTACTTTAACACTTTTTTAAAATGAAAGTAAGGGCGCTTTCACACCTACATTGTTTGGTCTGGACTTTTGGACTTTTCAGTTTGGTCCGAACCAAAGTAGCAGATGTGAAAGGAGCAAAATTTGGTCTGTCCAAAAGAGGTGGTCTCGACCCAGATCTACTGAACCATGGTCCGGTTTGTGTGCAGTGTGAAAATTTGGTCTGATGAACATGTGACAACTCAGCTAGAAAAAATGCACAAAAATGCTGAAACATGCAGCTTTGTTTCTGAGAGGATAAAAGACAAAGTATATGACAAGACGGCAGAGTAATGGTAAAGAAACTGCGTTGAACGTCAGACGCATGTCCTTCTACAAACCAATCAGTAGGAAGACACACCCCATGTAAGTGATGACGACCAAATAGGACCAAATATATACAAAGTAACAAACACAGGAGCCTTGGTTCAGACCGTGGTCCGGACTTTCAGGTGTGTCTGTCTGTTTTAATGCATTTTTAAAAGTGAAAATAAAACTTTGAATTAAAGTTAGTATCTTTTTTTTTCATCAAAAAGTGAAAGTGAAATTTTGGTGCACTCTCAGCATGACCTCCATCCAAGTACAAAAAACTCACAGATGAAGTCCTCACTGTCGGTCCTCACAAAGATCTCATATGGCTGGCATTGCTGCACATGGAGTTCATGTTGAATATGTTGATTTCAGGTGGTTTACTGTATGTGCTGGTGCTGATGTTGGTATTGAGAATCGCTGCTTTTCAGTAGTATTGATGGAGACTACCACATTTGTAGTATTGTGACATTCTAACTTCCTATGTGTCTGTAATATGTCAGGCTGATGGCAGTAAATTGAGATGAGTTGATGGAGATGCAGATACAGCAGATAACGATGCTGACGTTTTAAGTTTTCAGAGCTCTTCTTCTCCTCTAACTGAGCCACTGCTAATATCCCACACTTTATTGACTGCTGTTGAGCGGCCTGTTCAGGGAAATGATGCTCTCAGTGTGCTGGTGTAGTGCAGAGAGAGTGTAGATGACTTTAATGTAGAGAGACGCAGGGAGCTGATGAGGTTAGAGCTGCTGGTTGTTGGATTGATGTGGAAGTTTTGTGCTGGCTCTAAAATAGAGATGCTCTTAGTGTGTGTGTGTGTGTGTGTGTGTGTGTGTGTGTGTGTGTCCTTGTATTTCTCCCTGGTGGCGACTGAAAGTCCTCATAATGATAAGAATGCATGTCAGATGTACAAGTTGGGACATTTTGCTGGTCCTCAGAAGAACTGTGACATTTTTAATAGTTTGGAAAAAGCAAAAGCATCGACATTTGGTTGCTAAGATTAAGTTTAGCTTTAGGTTTATTTTTACACTGGATTACACAAAGTGAATGGAATGTCCTCACTAGTATAGTACTACCGAAATGTGTTTGTGTGTGTGTACCAGGTTTGTCATGTTGTGCAGGGCTCTAGACTAACTTTTTGCACTGGTTGCACTGGTGCGCCTAAATTTTTTTCTTAGGTGCACCAGCACAAAAGTTAGGTGCACCCAAATTTTCGTCCACATCGCATTTAAACACCACAGTGTTACAGGTTCACTTTTTTTTACTGCTGTCCATATAGGCAATATTGACTTGTAAATGATTAACTATCTGGTCAACATAAATGTCTTTATTTGAAGCACAATTCTACAAGAAAGCTAACTTACTGAAAAAGTGTTGGTGCTTAAAGTGCTTCACTGAGCATGGTCTTCCCACACTCTTTACAGTAAATATGAGCAAAAATATCCAGCCCAAAGCTTAAACTACCCCAAAATATATGTCTGTCACACGCTTGCAGCAAATGGCAAAACAACTGAGTGTACGACTTAGTAATTTGTTTATAAGGGATTTATTATCAGTCATTAATAATATGGTAACATTAGTGTTTATTAGTTCTTTTATAACAGTTTTATATCCCAGTCAAGAACATTTAATAGTAACATAATTAGCAAAAAAAAAGGAACTTTTTCATTTCACATTTGCAGTTTTTGTAATCTGCCTTTTTCTCGTCATTAGGAACACTTTTAATCCTTTACATCAAACCTTTTTCTTTTTCCCAGTCCTTGCAATACCCATATTTCCCCCATTTACCTGGCATATTAGCTAGCGACTGTTGTTTTTTTTCTCTCTCTCTCTCTCTCTCTCTCCCTCCCCTTACAGGGTTCATACACCTTTTACAAGGTAAAATTCAAGCACTTTCAAGGCCCATTTTCAAGTTTTTTCCACCACTTTTCAGCGGTGGTAAATTAATGATAACGATGATCTCAAAACTGCAATTCAGCGATAATCAATAAAAAATATCTATAAATTCCTCTCAGTTCACAATTACTTGCTACTTTGCATTGACCTACTACACTACATCCTAAAAATACACAAGTTTGTAGGTGTAACGTGTGGAGAAGTTAAAGGGGAATGAATACTTTTTCAGAGTTCTGTACATTTGTCTACTGTAATAGAGAAAACTGGCTGATGACTCTGTAACTGTATACTGTACTCTGATTTACTCACATTGGCTAAATGCAGTGGTATATTTTGCAGAGTAATGTTGATGCTAAACAATGTTCGTTATGTTAACTGCGTATGCCATTAATGGTGGAGCTGTAACTGGCATGCAAAACTAGCGTTACCTCATTTTATCACACAGCTGGTGGTGCGCATACATACGCTAGCAGGCTAGCTAACGCAGCCTCCCGTCATGTTACTGCTGTTATCACCGGCCAGGGTTGCCAGGTCCAGTAAAAATATCCAGGCATACGTGGAAGTTGTTTTTTAATTTTACGCTCTGCAATTTTTTCTTTAAGTGAACTTATTTAATCAGATATTTATTGTAAAGTAAAAGCAGTTAGAATTTCAAGCATTTTCAAGCATCTCCTCCAAAATTCCAGCACTTTCCAGGCCTGGAAAACAGAACGTTAAAATTCAAGCATTTTCCAGGATTTCAAACCTTATGTCGTTGTTCTCCTTATTCTTGTAATTTTTAAAAGTAGCCCAAAAAACGTCACATCACCACGCTTGAATTTACACCCACGACTGGATTTTCAAACAAGCCAAATTTGGCGTGAAAACTGCGAAACTGGCAACCCTGCTCACCTCGCTCAGACCAGGGCCATCTGGGTCCCGCCCTTCACTATCTCTGATTGGTTTAGACCAAGATATGGGTCTAATATGTGTCTGTTGTTGAACCACAGACTTTTCCCTTCAAACGGCTGGTCGCTATGGAGGACCAAAAATGACATATTTATACTTTTGTCATTTTTGGTCCTCCATAGGTCGCACCAGTGCGACCTCAGATTTTTTTTTGTCGCACCATTGAGAAATTAGGTCGCAAATTGGTCACACTCTAGAGCCCTGTTGTGGGACTTGTGGTGCCTCCTGGTGCCTCCAACATAAATCATAACATTTTAAGGTTTGATTAAGTCTGTAATGTCCCCACAATTCACAGAAACAAACGTGTGTGTGTGTGTGTGTGTGTGTGTGTGTGTGTGTGTGTGTGTGTGTGTGTGTGTGTGTGTGTCTGTGTGTCTGTGTGTCTGTGTGTCTGTGTGTGTGCGTGTGTAATTACACTGTAATAGAGGATATTGGGATGTGGGATATGGAAGTACTGGATGCTGAACTCTAATAATGGGATGGAGGTTCAGAATCTCTCTCTCTCTCTCTCTCTCTCTCTCTCTCTCTCTCTCTCACTCCCATAAATATGTTCCAGTTCAGGTGGTTTCATTCCATGTGACATCTGTGTGTGTGTGTGTATCACTCAGGCTGCAGCCCCCCGCTGTTAGATTGCCCACTCTCTCTTTTTTACACACACACACACACACACACACACAACTGTACTGCCAATAGAAGTTCTCGTCAACATACACTTCAACTAGCTAACACGCTAGCCTGCTTTTATTCACACACACACACACACATACACACACACACACACACACGCACACACACACACGTGTTGGGTAACCTTAACCTAACCTTAACCTCAGTAACTAAACACAGTCTTACATCTAAACCTAAACCTCAGTAACTAAAGACAATCTTACATCTAAACCTAAACCTCAGTAACTAAAGACAATCTTACACCTAAACCTAAATTTCAGTAACTAAAGACAGTCTTACATTTAAAACTAAACCTTATCCTCAGTAACTAAAGACAATCTTACACCTAAACCTAAACCTTAACCTCAGTAACTAAACACAGTCTTACATCTAAACCTAAACCTCAGTAACTAAACACAGTTTTACATCTAAACCTAAACCTCAGTAACTAAAGACAATCTTACACCTAAACCTAAACCTTAACTTCAGTAACTAAAGACGGTCTTACATCTAAACCTAAACCTTAACCTCAGTGACTAAAGACAGTCTTACACTTAAACCTAAACCTTAGCCTCAGTAACTAAAGATGGTCATACACCTAAACCTCAGTAACTAAAGACAGTCTTACATCTAAACCTAAACCTCAGTAACTAAAGACAGTGTTACACCTAAACCTTAACCTCAGTAACTAAAGACAATCTTACACCTAAACCTTAACCTCAGTAACTAAACACAGTCTTACATCTAAACCTTAACCTCAGTAACTAAACACAGTCTTACACCTAAACCTACACCTTAACCTCAGTAACTAAACAGTCTTACATCTAAACCTAAACCTCAGTAATTAAAGACAGTCTTACATCTAAACCTAAACCTCAGTAACTAAAGACAATCTTACACCTAAAACTAAACCTTAACCTCAGTAACTAAAGACGGTCTTACATCTAAACCTTAACCTCAGTAACTAAACAGTCTTACACCTAAACCTAAACCTCAGTAACTAAAGACAGTCTTACACCTAAACCTAAACCTTAACCTCAGTAACTAAAGACAATCTTACACCTAAACCTAAACCTCAGTAACTAAACACAGTCTTACATCTAAACCTAAACCTCAGTAACTAAACACAGTCTTACATCTAAACCTAAACCTCAGTAACTAAAGACAGTCTTACACCTAAACCTAAACCTCAGTAACTAAACACAGTCTTACATCTAAACCTAAACCTCAGTAACTAAAGACAATCTTACATCTAAACCTAAACCTCAGTAACTAAACACAGTCTTACATCTAAACCTAAACCTTATCCTCAGTAACTAAAGACAATTTTACATCTAAACCTAAACCTTAACCTCAGTAACTAAACACAGTCTTACATCTAAACCTAAACCTCAGTAACTAAAGACAGTCTTACACCTAAACCTAAACCTCAGTAACTAAACACAGTCTTACATCTAAACCTAAACCTTATCCTCAGTAACTAAAGACAATTTTACATCTAAACCTAAACCTTAACCTCAGTAACTAAACACAGTCTTACATCTAAACCTAAACCTCAGTAACTAAAGACAATCTTACACCTAAAACTAAACCTTAACCTCAGTAACTAAAGACAGTCTTACATCTAAACCTAAACCTCAGTAACTAAAGACAGTCTTACATCTAAAACTAAACCTAAACCTCAGTAACTAAACAGTCTTACATCTAAAACTAAACCTCAGTAACCAGACAGTCTTACAACTAAATCTTAACCTCAGTACCTAAAATACAGTCTTAAACCTAAATCTCAGACCTTTAAGCTGTATTTGGTTGTCTCCTAAAGATAACCCCCCCACACACACACACACACAATTCATTTCTCTAGAAAGTGGCTGTTTAATATAATGACAGTCTGGTTGGATTAATTTAGCAAAAGAGGGCATCTGTTTCCATAGCTATCTTTAGAAACACACACACACACACACACACACACAGAGAAATACACCACAGTCTGTGCTGGACTGTTTTATAAATTATAAATTGTATAGTGTGTGTGTGTGTGTGTGTGTGTGTGTGAAGCACATGGTGAGCTGGGGGCACTTAGATCAAGAGCCTAATGTTTCTTCATACAACACATGCACTTCCAGTGTGTGTGTGTGTGTGTGTGCGTGCACTTTTATCTCACAATCCCTGAAGCTGTGCTGAGGTTGTGTGTGTGTGTGTGTGTGTGTGTGTGTGTCTGTGAGACACTACAGATGATTTCATGTTCATGTGTCAACTATTAATGAATAATGAGAGAGAGAGATGAAGCTTAATTATTCATTCACTGAATCCATTAATTTATTGTTGTTTTCATTGGTTCATCTGCACTGATCTGCTAATGACATCACATCACACTGATTCACTCCTCCATTGACTCTGAACTGGAATGTTTCAAATCAACTTGAAGTGATTTAGTTGCCCTGTCATGTAAACACACGTCTTCTGATCACCGCTCCACCACAGTTGTACAGACCCTGGATACACAATTTAAATTCATTATTGTTTCCAATTCTTCTTCTTCTTCTTTTTGTTATGTGTTTTCTCCACGTATCTTGTCCCACTGTTTCAAGATATCAACACTTTTCTAATTCCAGATTATTTGGACTGATGTGTGATGTGTCCCCCCTTCTCTCTGTGTTCCTCCTCTTAACATTAGTTATCATAGCAACAACCTAGCAACCAAATAGCAGCCACACAGCAAGCACACAACCACAGCCTAGCAACCGCTTAGCGTCGATGTAGCAACCACACAGCAACAGCCAAGCAACCACATAGCTTCCATTGCAGTCACATAGCAACTGCCTGTAGCATCATCCTACCATGTTGCAACAGGTTAACAACCACGTAGCAACAGCCAAGCAATCATGCTATATGCTACCTTATAGCAACCACACAGCAACAGCCTAGTCACCACCTATTAGCCACATAGCCATCGTGGCAAGAGCCTAACAGGTGAACAACCATATAGCATGTAGCAACCACTTAGCAACAGCCTATCAATGACTTAGTAACCATGTAGCTACATCCAAGCAAGTGTCTTGAATTGAGAACCACTATAAATATAGACCACTATAAATGTTCTGTGTTTCCTTCAGAAATTGCACTTTTTTGACGTTTCTGACAACATGGTTGCTGTTGGGTTGTGGACCATCCAAAGCGTAATGGTGACACTGACAATTTTACATGCAGCCACTGTTTTACTGCCTCGTCTCGTGTAGCTCCTTGCTGGTGTTGTGTTGACCATCCTCTAGCTCTTCATCAGTGATCACTTGCTAACCACAGATCTGCTCTTGTCATATCTGGGTAAACAGAGGTCCTGTGGTCAGAAAGTGATCAGTGATGAGCGGGTCTGAGGAGCTTCAGTCTGAGCATATGTCTACACTACAAGATGCATCAGTACAGCGACCTTCCAGGAGTCCACCTGGTCCTAAGGGGTCAGTAATTGGACTGCTGCTAACATTTTCACCATCAAAGAGAAGCAGGATGGCTGTACTGTACTGACCTGACCTGATTCTAGCCACTGACATATATTGGGCAGTTTTGTAGAAAGTGCACGAAAAAGCTCAATGATGCTATCCTATAAAAATCTCTTTGGAACTTTTGGGACACGTGTTTGTTCATTTCTTCTGAAATCAAGGGTATTCAAAGAGAGCCTGTCCTGCTTTTGTTGGTGTAACTGTCTCAACTGTCCAGGGAAGGCTTTCTACTAGATTTTGGAAGTATGAGGATTTGATTGCATTCAGCGACAAGAGCTGCTAGTGAGGTCAGGATCACCCCGCTTCATCCCCAACTCTTCAACTCATCCCAAAAGTACTGGATGGAGCAGAGAGCACAGTTCCACTGCTCCACAATTCAATGCCCTCTAGCTCACACCTGGCATTAGACATGGTACCAATAGATTCATGTTTAGTCCCATTCTGATGGCAGCACCTCTGTACAGGGACTAGATGAGCCATGTGTAAATGAGTAATCATGACTTGTCATAGTCATGGATTTTTACTGTTGTTGTCATGGTTAACTTTCTTATTTATATGTACAGGAGTCCCTGTCATGTGACATCTGTGACATCCTGGCAGCCAATCAGAAAACAGTATTTTGCTTCTCGTTCAGTGTGACATAATGCATTACAATAACAATAAATATCATATTTGAACACAATGTTACACATTACTCCTGATCATATTGAGTGGTAATGTGATAGTATTTACCACAGTATCAGTAAATAGTGAAGTAGAAGTCAGGACCGAAATTCAGATGGACATTTTAGACATGATAAATAAGGATGCTTTCCATTTCAGAGGTTTTGTGGTGGTGAATTTCACAGCTGAACTTAAAATGACCAACGACGATGTGTCTTTAGAATTCAGAGTGGACAGATTAGACAGACCTGAGCTCTCATATAAACCCAGCAGTGGCAGAGAGAGTTTTAATCTGTTTTATAAAATAAAAGGAATGCTACAGGTGATGAAAAATGAATGTAAGTTCAAAGTAACGTTGTCATTTGTTACATAAAGGCAATCAGTGATCTTTATAGTTATCATTTCTGCTATTAGAGCAAGAAAAAGTACGTAAATAAAACCTTTGGGATTAGCTGAGTTTCTGCACTGATTGCTACTAAAAGACTGTGTGATTATGAGGTCAGACTGGGTTTCGTAGGTCTGTTGCCTAAATAAAGGCATATAAAGACAGGTTACTGAGGAATCCGTTCTTGTTGAGAAAGATTATGTTGAAGCATACCTTGATGTAAATGACTTTCAGAGGCATGTGAAGCTGAAAAAAGTCACGCTAAAGACCTGCTGTGTACATCAGTCAGACTAACTGTCTACAACTGGAGCCATCATGAAAACCAATAGTACCCATCAACCACAAAACATCATCCCAACTGTAGTCACGTTTCCATTGTAGTTTTGCACAAAACTTTATCGATATTCTGTTTTGTTGAAAAAACTATTCGACAAAACAAGTTTCACAATTTTGGTGTTTCCATTAAATGTGAAATACTTTTATAAAATCACGTGTGAATATGTTTGTTCTCGTGATAAGTCATTACAAACATGGCGGCAGTGGATGTAAACACATACTTCAGCTTTATACATACTGCTACCACGGCACTAGTGCTCATCATCAGCCATCAGAGGAGACGGAGACTTATCGAGGCTTTGGAGAGACAAGCCCCTTATACTTGGGAGCGGCTACGTATGCGGCGTTTTTGGGAAACTGTAGTCGATGGTTTTACAGAAGAGCTGTGGATTCAACATTTTAGAATGACACACTCAACTTTTAATGAACTTTGTGATGCTGTGAGATCTCTAGTGGAGCAGCTGCACATTGTCCAAGGATTCTCCTCGTTATTCCAAATATGCCGCGTCATCTTCATCCTCGCACTTTCTGTTGTCTTCTTCTTCGTCGTCTTTTTCACCAATAGAAACGTCCGGTTGTTGATCACGTGACTCCCTTAATGCGAAAAAAGTCCGTTTGAGTGTTTCCATTACACTTTTGTGATATAAACCAATTTCGATACGACTGAAAAACCACCTCATGTTAGCGCAAAAGACTTTTATCACAAAACGTGACTTTTTTCGAAATTGTCCTGTTTCCATTAAGCTAATTTTTATTCACAATTCTAATTTGCGATATTTCATGATCAATGGAAACGCGACTAGTGAAGCATGGTGGTGGGAGTATCATGGTCTTTGGCTGCATTGCAGCCTCCTGGCCCAAAACTTACGATTAAAACTTATGTTTTAAAAGATTTGACAGAGAACGTAAGGGCAGCAGTTCATGACCTCAGTCTGAAGAGATGCTGGGTGGTGCAGTAAGTCAATAAGATTGTTAATAAAGTGAGATGTACAGGTTATAAAATTCAATACTTTTTATAGCCTGCACTGTAGATGTTTACTCAATAAAATGCATGAACAGTACAGCTGTTTGTGTTATTCGTTTGTTTGTTTACAGCTGTGATCAGACCACTTTATTAGTAATCAACACAGAAATGATAAAACTTAGTTTTGTGTCCCGCACAGTACAAGCTCAGCTCTAATGAAAACGTCCCACCATACTTAACCATTGTCATGCATGAAGGAATTAATCACACGATGAAGGGATTGAGTGGGAGGTTGACCAATTATCTTATTAATTAATATTAATGACATTGTTTTAGTCCATTTAGCGATTCAGTCAGATGAATAATGGGCTTTCTGAAATCAGCGCTGAAAGAAAAACATCATTTCAGCTGGAGCCTCAACAAATCGTGTGTTTGCATTGTTTCTGAGACGTTTCCAGCTACACAAACACTAATGTTATGATGATTGTGGTAATATCAGCGAGTCGTTTTTATTGGTTATGGATATCATGACATCAATAACATTTTTGTAATGTTTCAGGAAAGTTAGCCTGTAACATTACAGAAATAAACATCCTGAAAACGTGACGTAATAACGGTTTGCATTATGTTTTTGGAACGTTTCTCAGATGTCATGATGTTTGCAGTAACATTAGCAAGATGTTTTTATTGGTTGTGAATATGACATCAGTGGGACAGATCATTTGAGCTGGATAAGTAAAGATAAGTCTTACGTTTACTTTAAAGATAAACATATGTTTACTTCATATTATTGATCTCTAATAAATACGCTGTTCATTTACTGATTTTTTTCTGCTTCTAAACAGTTTTGAAAGTATTTTTTCCTAAATATTTTAACCTATTGTAGGTGACGTCCTCATAATGTTGCAGCAACGTTCAATGTTATAAAACAGTAAATAAAAATGTTTAATAAAGACGTTCTACAAAACTGTAGATTGAATGTTCTAAGAACCAATTGGAATGGGATGTCATCTATTGGTGTTGGTCCACTGTGTCCAAGATTTTACAGCACTTCATGCTTCCATCTGCTCACAAGCTTCATGCAGATGCCCGACAGCTGCCACAGTGCCAACTACTACTACTGACCATCATATTACTGTGACTGATTAGCCACCTCATGAGCTATAAACCATACTGATGACAAAACTGAACTTATTTCAAAATACTTTTTATGTGTGGCCTCAGGAAGAAACAGTACATCCATCTAGGGACGCAAAAAAATTTTTTCAACTGAAACTGAACAAAATGAAACATTTAGTCGAACACTGAACACAGTTCTTCATTCCTGTAAATTATTATAAAATTATCAACTAAACTGTTTCCCAAAATAAGTCTTGTAGTTAGTCAGAATGAATGTCTGTATTTTAATGAGCTGGTTTGACATCATTAGGTTTAATAACATGAGTTTAATTGATTATTATTTTATATTTGTATGTAAAACAAAGACAATAATATATGAATATGTATGAAGATGCATGTATATTACATTATTACTCATATTTAATAAAATGTCTAAAATGAATGATGTAAGTCACATGGATGTGTTGTGTGTTTAATGTGAGTGTCACTGGCTACAGACACTGAAACACTTCACATTTCTTCTGCTAATTGTGAGACGATCCCTAACACTGCAGCAGGGAGCACAAACACAAAGCTAAGCGGCTCCATCATATCAAGTGCAGTTTAATAAAGGCTGTGCTTGTAGTTTGTTGTCTTCTTCCATTTAACCTCCAAACTGTAACTGTGCTGGTGAATCTGTGTTTTGTTCATTCTGAATGTCAAACGAATGTCCAATATTAAACTAACTTTACTGCAGGAAACCTACACTCTGGTTCATATCTAGAAGAACTAGGAAAATGTAACAGTGTCATTAAAAATTTTATTCTTCAGTATAAATTATTCAGTCTTTTCAGGTATTTGTTAAGTGTTTGTTTTTGCCATTTTCAGCTGAATCATTTTGGTTGCCAAATATTCGGTGCATCCCTACATCCATATATTATCTTCTGCTTAATCCTGATCTGGGTAGCAGTAAGTGTGCTACCCCTTCACAGGGCACAGGGCATGGCATTACTCTGTCTTATCTAAACTCAGGACAGGGTGAAGAAACACTGCTGGAGAAGGAAAATGTGCAGACTATTTAAATCAAGTGATTGGAGATCAGTGATGGTCTGTCTGGATGAGTTTGTGTGGCTCCATGAGCAAGTCTCAGTATACTGAGGTAATGAGGTGAAGGTTTGAAGATATGTCAGAGACAGTGTTTGTATGTGGGCTTGTATGTGTGTGTGTGTGTAAAGCACTTTTTCTGACAGTTAGGATACGCTTGAATAGAGGTGAGTGTGTGCAGAGTGTGTGAAGATTCTAGCTTTTCTGTCTCAGAGACAGTGTTTATACACACACACACACACACACACACACATACAATTTTGGTACAACTGTATTTGTGGGGTATATTCCATCAACTCAAGTAATACTGTAGCAGTGCAAATTAGACCTAAACCTCAGTAACTAAAGACAGTCTTACACCTAAACCTCAGTAACTAAAGACAGTCTTGCACCTAAACCTTAACATCGGAAACCTAAACCTCAGTAACTAAAGACAATCTTACACCTAAACCTAAACCTTAACCTTGGAAACCTAAACCTACATCCTCAGTAACTAAAGACAGTCTTGCACCTAAACCTGAAAGCAGAACCATGGGAACACGAGAGTGAGAAGGAAGGGGCGAAAAAGAAGAGAAGGAGAAAGAGAAAAGAGAGAGAAACTGAAAGAGAAAAGAGAGAGAAACTGAAAGAGAAAAGAGAGAGAAAGAGAAGAGAGAGGGATGGAGAAAGGAGTGGTAGAGAGATGGTATTTGTTATCTGACTCTCTAATGGAAACACATTTTTATCTCCTGTTCTGATTTGTTCATTCACTAACATGCTGTTTGATTTGACAGAGACATGCTGTTCCTTTTCTGTCCTTTGACAGGGAGGAGAGAAGGAGAGGGATAGTGGAGAATGTACAGAACACAGAGAGAGAGAGAAAGAGGGATGGAGGGAGGAATGGATAGATAGAGATGCAATCACAGCATCTCTGCAATTTCTTCTGCATTTGTGGACACAATGTTAAATCTGACACACTGCTGTTTTATCTCACGAGTGTGTGTGTGTGTGTGAGAGAGAGAGAAAGAGAGAGAGAGGGAGGGAAGAATGAAAAAATAATGAGATTGTAATGTTGTGTAACTATTTGGCTGAGGGTGTAATGTGTTAATAGGTCCTGTATACATAACACTGTAACTCTGTGTGTTTTGTGTAAACAAGTGGGAGACAGAAGAGACACAGAGAGAAACAGAGAGACATGCACATAGAGAGAGACATAGAAACAGATAAGAGAGACAGAAAGATATGACACAGAGAGATAAGACAGGCTATAGAGAGAGAGATAAGAGACCGAGATAAAAGAAAGAGACAGAAATACAAAGTGAGAGACTGTGAGACAGACATTAGATATTGAGAGATACTGGACAGATGTTAGACAGAGACATAGAGACAGATGGAGGGAAGAAAGACAGCAATATAGAAAGGGACCAGTGAGACAGAAAGAGAAATGAGAGACAGATGTTAGAGATATAGAGAGACACAGAGATACATATAGACAAATATGACCGAGAGAAACAGTGAGGCAGATGAGAGAGAGAGAAGAAATGAAAAGAGACACAGAAAGAGAAAAGAGTGATAGAAACCAATATAGAGACATACAGAAACAGTGAGACATAAAAGAGCCAGAAATAAGAAATACAGATAAATAGAGGGAGATAAGAGAGATAGAAACCAAGATAGAGAGAGACAGAAAGAGTAAGACATAAAAGAGACAGACATAAGAAAGACAAAGCCATAGAGGGAGATAAGAGAGTTAGAGCTGAAGATAGACACAGAAACAGTGAGACATAAAAGAGACAGAGATAAGAAAGACAAAGACATAGAGGGAGATAAGGGAGATAGAGCTGAAGATAGACACAGAAACAGTGAGACATAAAAGAGACAGACATAAGAAAGACA
>BRDA01019739.1:0-13062 GCA_036984385.1 Crenuchus spilurus
ATATATATATACATATACATATATATATATATATATATATATACATATACATATATATATACATACATATCTATACAAATATGTTCATTTCTCCTGTAAATGTGAATGTAGTAAATTTAAAATAGATAATTCAACTTTAAGAACTATGCAGTACATTTACGGGTATGTTTACACTGTATCTTGTGTACTTCCTTTTGATTTTCTGACCATATAACATATTTCACACATATACAACCAATTTGCAATAAATTCAAAGCACATACATCCAAACTTCAGATTGAACCTATACATAAACCCTGATGCCAGCACAATTTAAGTTCTAATTCTGAATGCTACAACCTTTAGTCTCATTTCCTCTTTTAATGGAAGAATTCGCTTTGATTTGCCACAGATTTTCATGCCTTAAATAAATGTTTAAATCAATTTTTAATCCTGTCCTATCCCCAAGACGAATTTGGTGATTAAATTTCTGCTTCCAACTGCATCCAATTGACAATGCAGTAACACGCCTGAAGGTCAAGGAGCTTCTTTCACACAGAGAACTTTGTCATTTTTGAGGTAGAGCTGGAAGTTGGACATAATACATCCTACCACTACACATTTCCCTTTGTTAAATGTTAAACTATTATTTTTCTTGAAAAAGAGAGATTTCACAAAGGGTTCTTTGACATGTTTGCAGTAGAAGAAACATTTTTGATTCTTTAAACATTTTAAAAGGCAACTTCCTTAAATAAACTTTTTTTATAAATGATAACTATGAGTGTTAAGAACATTTGAAATGTCTGAGCAAACACTGTTCTTCAATAAGTTATGATTATTCCAGTAACTTTTATTTCAAGTGTAGATTTTTTAAACTTTAGAAATGCTCTTTACATTGACATGGTCATATTTGCAATATGCATCTTTAAAGAACCAGACATTTAAGTGGTTCTTAATGGAACCAAAATGTATTATTCTATGCAACCACTCAAATAAGCTTTAATGTCACCTAAGTGTATACCTCCATATGAGATATGGTCCTGTGCTCTTATATTGTGTATTAATTAATTAATTGATTAAATAATTAATGCATTTTTTTTGTATGTGTTGACATGCTATGCATATTTAGTAGACTTTAAAAATTACTTAAATTCTAGAACATAAAAATAAAAATCACATTTCATAATAATTTCTTATTTGCAATGGTATGTTTATTATAGACATATTTATTCTATGACAGCATTATATAGAAAACAGTTTTCTATCACATCTTTCATAATATGAGGTTTTGAAAAGGCAAAACAGTGGTTTCATGGCTGTTAGGAGAGAGAAAGGTCCATCCAGGCCATTGACAGTGACAAATAATTTGCCAGAAGGTGTTATATGGAGTCAGTCATGTGGAAATTGCAAGACAGCAAATGACAGTACCTTTAAAACCAGAGACTATAAAGCAATTCTTTTAAATTAATTTGAAAACATTTCTGCATTTTAAAATTCCAGTTTTGTTACCCAGCATCTTGTCTCTTTATTTTGCATTTAAAATAGTCTCCTGTAATAAGCATTTATGGATGATAATGTAGATTTATGTCAACTGTCATAACAAGCTTATGTAGGCACCATGTAGCCTTAGAAACATTAACCTATACTAATAGTAAGGCTAGGCTAATCAGATTAGAGCTATTTTTAATATGATTTTGCTAAAGTCATTGTTACATATGGCCAAAAACCAAAATGGTCCTGCGTTCATTTTTAGGAAGGGGTTTTTTGTCACTCAGAAAACCTCTAAGGTTGGTTGCAGAAATCATCTTTCAATAGAGTTGTAACATTAGCACAATGATAAATATATACAAAATATTAATGCAATTCATAAATGAACATTTAACATCACTATTATGGGTTTACACTCCATTTTAGAGTGTGCTGGTGTTGTCCAGCCCGTAGGCTATGTTTTGTACACACTTTCTCAGGGTTCTCTGCAACTATTTGTTTTTGCACCCGTTTTCAGGTGGTAGCACTGTGCGCAGTCGCTTGAGTGTGATGTGTTTTAGTTAGTTTTGAGCATTATCAATGAGAAACAATGGGGAACAAAGTCAGAATGAATAACGAACACATGGGTGAGTGATGAATGTGTAGGTGGATGTTTTGTTTTTGCCAAATCAGTTGCGAGTCACGTGGGCATGCCAACAAAAACCAGGCAGATAAACAATAACTGGGACTAAATTTCCCCTGAAAAAGTTGACGATAACCAAATTGTACCATAATCAGGGCAAACAATAACCAATGTTCCACTGTACAAGATGTCTCAAAAGTAAGGAAGCCAATCAAAATGAAAATGTTTTGGTTGTCCAATTTAAGACATAAGTTATGGGGAAAAGGAGAAATCTGTTAGGCCATGTCACCAACATGATGGCTGTGTTGAATGCCACTATACTGGATTTAACTTTAATTACACCTGTTAGGAAGGCAGGTGTTTGACACATCAAACTTATAGAGAATTTCACCAGATTTTCAACTTTATTCATTCTTATGTTAAAACAGTGATTGCTTTATGAAACCAGAAAATTGACCATAAGGGCCACATGTTGTTATTGATATGCTGCCCACTATGTTTGAGTGTTCTCTTCCTGATTAAGTTTCACCAAAACACTTGGTTGAATGTTAGCACATGCATCAGCAATTCTATTTTAATCTGGATATGTGTGTCCTCTCAGAGCAAACAGGTGCCTTGACAAGACCTCACAGATAGAACTGCACATAAAGATCACATCATCTGTACAGAAAAATAAATAAACAAATAAATAAATAAACAAATAAGAACAAATTATGTTACAGTGACCTGCAGTAGACCACTGGTGAAATTCTCTGCCAGTCTGATGTCACACATACCTTCCCATTTCTAAAACATGAATCCAAGATAGCAGCATTCAAGATTATGTTAATGCCAGGTTCCCCCTTCCCATTTAGCCTGTGTAAAATTGAATAATTGTCTGCAAAACTATTTTATATGGTTGTTTCCTTCCATGTGAGTCAAACCAACCTTTTTTTGTTAAATGGAAATTTTGCTGGACTACAATGTTCCTGTAGACCAGGGGTGGGCAACTCCAGTCCTGGAGGGCCGAATTCCTGCACAGTTTGGTGATCTACCTGATCAAACACACCTGATTCAACTCAGCAGGCAATTAGCAGGTTTAATTTTATTGTCAGAGCACAATCACCACCAAACTCTGCTGGACACTGGCCCTCCAGGACTGGAGTTGCCCACCCCTGCTGTACACAGTTATGTGTTCAGTTATACTCAGATTGCTGGTAGTTTGATAATGAACAATGATGAATCAGTCCAGTACTGCAGTCCACTGAGGTTAACAACAGCCTCTGGGTTTCCTGTTGAGAGGAGTCAGTAGGTGAGGAACACTGGTCTATCCATTTTTGAGTGCATACATTGCACAACCTCTTGCAGCCCTTCTAACCTCTGAAGTAAAGTACATCCTTTAATGCATCAGTCAAGAGACCCATTACAGCAAAAACTGTGTACTGAGAAGATGCTTGTTTGACTGTGTAGGACTATAAAATAAACTGTAAACTAACCACCATGTCTTTGCCTGTGTGGAAAAGTAGGGGCATGCTCTTGCATTTTTCCATGTCCAAGACCAGTCATAGAACATATTCATAACAACAGTTTGCGAATACTGTTAAGGCTCCGTTAGAAAACAGATCTTTTAGTATGAGGCTACTTAGCTCATTTTAACATTTGCCAAAAACCTTGAGTTAGATACTCAAAATGGTCCTGGGCCCATTTTGAGGATGATGTGTTTTGTTACTCAGAAAACATATTGGGTTGGTCATATTGAGAACTGGCCAATATATGAAGCACTTCACTTTATGGAAGAAGGCCATCATGCTCAAACTACTCATCAACTTATTCTGCCTCACAGGAAGAGATGATCAGCTAAGACTGTGACATTGGTTTCACTGTTTTTTGCATTTTATACTGTTATTGAGCCAAACTTCATACCCAATATGGGAACACATCCCATGAAAAGAAAGAAAGAGGGGATTTTTATATATTGCATAACTGAAAGAAGGGAATGATTTCAAGAATGGTACTTCTCTGAAAGTTACTTCATAACTCCATTAATCGCTGTGCACATGGCTTATGCAAGAACACCTCAACAACAGAAATTTTTATTTGAGAAAATTTCTATCCATTAATGCCTCCATGAGAAAGGTATTCTGTGCAATGCTTTCAACACTCCACATTTGTATACAACAGAATTGCAAAATAATCAGGACATAATGCATTTACAGAAAAACAAAATGGATCACATGCTACACAGAGCAAAGTACCAAAACAAATGGATCACCCTGTTTAAATATAGAAGAAATTTATACCCAGCTGCTCTAGGTCTGAAAAAAAAGCTGTCTGTTTTTGCACTTGACCAAATGTACTGAGCTCTCAGTGGAAACTCCTTCAAGTCCAGAACTAAAAAAAACAGTGAGAAGAAGCTGTCCATCTACAGCTGTTCAGTCTGCATTCTCCTTCAAGCCTATATGAAGTTGCATAAGCAACAGTTCAAAAAGAAGCAATGTCTGGGTAACTGGAGGAAAGATTACTGACAGTAAAAAGAATTCATGATCTAGCGAGTTAGGTTTGTCTCCCAGATTGACGGCATATTCTTTCTGCTTATAAATAAAAGGAGCTTGATAATTCTGAGATAGTCAATTATATGTGACAATCAAGAGGAGTCAAATATGATTGGTTCTATGATGCAATAGAAATCACTTAGCATATGCTAATCCCTAAAAATGTTTGAGCCAGGAAAGCAAATGTTTTGGCACGATGGGATGTGTTTGACTCTGTCATTTCTGACATATGTCAAAAAGTAAGTCGATTCCATTGTGTTGCTGAAGTAGACCCAGGCAGTAAGAGCTCCACTGCATGGAAATGGATGCTAATCCTTGCATTAAAATGCATCTGTAATGTGCCCCCTTTGCCCATAATGTGATGGGATTTTACTTTCCCCGCTGCTTTCCATCAATGCTAGCTGTCAAATATAGCTTTTAGAGTTGAGCACATTTACCCTTCTATGGACACAGTGGAAGGTCATAATTGGATTTAAATGGATCTGTTGACTGTTATCATATGTCTACAGCTGATTGGGACCAAAACACAATAAGAGTATTACATATGTGGACAATGATTTGATAAATGGGTGGTTTGGAGGTTGAAATATGCAGTGCATAATCTATGCTCAAATATATAAATAAATAAAAACCTACTTAACACAAAAATCTGAAGTTATACATATAAATTTGGACTGGTATTAAAGGCAAGATTCAAGATTCAACCTCTTAATCACATAAACTTAAAGACAAACTGGCTGCTCTATCATTTCTCTTATGTACAACTTGCAAAATGTACTTTTATATATATCATTCCATGCATCTGGATGACTAACCTTAGACCTTAGATTTTCTAACCTTAGAATCTACTCAACTCTAATAATGAATTAATTTCAGAATACATTACCAGTATCATTATTAATGCTGTTTTAAATCTGCCTTCTAATTTAGTCCAATGAACTATTCCCTTCTCCCATTGTTGTGGTATCACTGTGTAAAACCTCTGCATTCATTAAATGTGTATTTGGCACAATGCATATTTTCTCTGTTATCTGTTTATTTTGAAATCTACTTCTTGACAGTATAATAGTTGCCATCAAGAAAAACATTATTCAGGTCTATGCATGGCACATTGCTGCGTATAGGGCTGTGCACACTACCCATGTTATACCCTGGCCATAGCCAAGAGCACCTAGAATTGAAATGCAAGCAAGAAAGAATCAAAGGAAGAAGGTTACCTGGTCTGAAAGGTCCTGTTGTCTTTTATCATGATGGCCGGGTACATCTGCACTATTTGCCTGGGGAGCTGAAGGCATCAGCATGCACTGTGGGAAGAAGACAAGCTGATGTAGGGAGCATGATGCTCCTGGCAATGTTCTGCTAGGAAATACTGGGACCACTTTGACACATGCCACCTATCTAAACATCACTAAAGAGTATGTGCACCACATGGTAGTAGTCTTCCCCAACTCCTGGGTAATGGGCCATGCCAAACTACACACATTGTCATGTTGCTTAAGCCATTCACATAGAGTTCAGCATGATGTCCTGGCCTACAAAATCCCAAGATCACAAATCGACTGAGAAACAGAAGAATGTGTTTGAACAGCAAGACTGAGTTCAATCCATGGTGACTATACTTCTCAACTAAAATAATCTGATGCAAAGGCCTTGGTGCCAGATATCACAGGGTACCTTCAGAAGTCTTTAGAGGCTGTGGTTCTGCAGGTCAGGGCTACTAATTTTTGCTGCTTTGTAGGTGACCATGTTAATGTATAGTGATGCTTGAAAGTTTATGAATCCTTTAGAATTTTTTACTTGTATATGTTCTGCATAAATATGATCATCAGATTTTCATACAAGTACTAAACGTAAATAAAGAGAACACAGTTAAACAAATGAGACAAAAATATACCTAGTAATTTATTTATTGAGAAAAAATTATCCAATACATCATATTTGTATGTGGCAGAAGTACTTTTGCTTTCAGTATCTGGTGTGACCACCCCTCTTGCAACAATAACGTTTCTGGTAACTGTTCTCTTGAGATTCAGTTCATGGACAGATGTCCTGACATTTTCCTTTAGAATTATTTGATATAATTAATAATTAATTGTTCCATCAATGATGGTAAGTTGTCCTGGCCCAGATGGAGCAAAACAAGCCCAAACCATGATACTATCACCACCATGTTTCACAGATGGGATAAGGTTCTTATGCTGGAATGCAGTTGTTTCCTTTCTCCAAACATAATGTTCTATTTTGTTGTCATCATTCCACAAAATACTTTTTCAATAACCTTCTGGCTTGTCCATCTGGTTTTTGGTCTTGGAATTTCCTTGTATTGCAATCTGTCTGACTGTGGATTGGTGGAATCCAATAGCTTTTATAGATGGTTTTGTAACTTTTGTAACTCAGCCTGATGAGCATCAACAACTCTTTTTCTGAGGTCCTCAAAAATCTCAAAATGTGCCATGATACACTTCCAAAAACATGTGTTGTGAAGAGCAGACTTTGATAAATCCCTGTTCTTTAAATAAAAAAATAAAAAAATAAAAAAAAACAGGGTGCCCCCACACACCTGATTGTCATTCCATTGATTGAAAACACCGGACTCTAATTTCACTTTCAAATTAACTGCTAATCCTAGTGGTTCACATACTTTTGCCACTCATAAATATGTCATATTGGATCATTTTCCTCAATAAATAACCAGGTATAATATTTTTGTCTTATTTGTTTAACTGGCTTCTTTTTTATCTGCTTTTAGGACTCATGTAAAAACCAGACAATATTTTAGGTCATATTTATGAGAAAAACAGACAATTCTAAAGGGTTCACAAACTTTCAAGCCCCCCCCCCCTGTATTTCAATTAATTATCAATTAAAGTCAGCTTAATAGATAATTTCCATAACCTGATCTTAACTGCACACATTAAACTTAGCCCAAAACTTAAATTTAACCCTAATTTTAATGCTGATCCTAACCATTACCCTAATCCAAAACCCATCAACAGTTTTGTTTTAAATAAAGTATTCATCATTTGAAGTGATACATTATTAACTAAAAAAAATTAATAATGTAGTATTTTAGAAAAAAATGTATATTTTTAAAACTGTCATTTGTCATGTTGATGCTGGGGTAACTGTGGCCTTGTACTTAGAGATCTGATCTTCTTACCAGAAAGACATTGGTTTGATTCCCCAGCAGGATGTTGGTTTAATAACCAATTATGTAATGGCTGGACTCCATGCCATTCTTGACAAAGAAGCAAAAGAAAGGTCAACAGGAATATGCTGTATGGAAATTGGATGGGCCTGCAGAACTGGTATACAGTTCTATGGAGTAATGAAAAAAATCATGTCTACATGATTGCAACACAACTTGAACACATCCCTGAGTGGTGTTTATATAAACCATTGTAGTTTAAGCAAATCAAAGGTTGTTATTGAGTTTCT
Organism: Crenuchus spilurus; assembly: GCA_036984385.1. NCBI lineage: Eukaryota > Metazoa > Chordata > Actinopteri > Characiformes > Crenuchidae > Crenuchus > Crenuchus spilurus. Next base: position 8,059 of record BRDA01019739.1, read on the forward strand.
AAATGGTTAATTATGTTTTAATCCAATTTTACATTACACAGATTAGCAGTACATTTTAAAATCAGTAGTCTTATATAGAAGGGAGAATGTTGAAATGCCAATTTTAACATAATATATTGCTTGACACTCCCCCGGCCGGTCTTTTTACACGTTTGTTTAACCATGTGCTTTTGTTGGGTTTTGCTTGCATCCTAGTCATGTCTCCACCTCCTTGTTACATCATGTTATTAGTGATCACAGCTGTCGTGTGTTGTTCCACACGTCTGCCCTCTCATCTGTGTCTAATCATGTCTTGTACTTAGCCCTTGTGTTTCCTTGGTCTTGTGTGGGTTATTGAATGTGAATGTAAGTGATCTGTTTCATCATACAGTGTTTGTTTAAGTTGTGATGTTTGGAATAAAACCATGTTTGTTTTGGACATCACTCTTTCTCCTGGCTTTTCTCTAGCCTGCAATGTCACACTGCTGTTGTCACACACTACATCATTCATTTTCTCTTTCATTTACTGTATCATTTCAAATCTTTGAGGGGTTGAATAATTCTGATCGCCACTGTGATTATTAACAACAGATTTTCACATTATTAACAAACTCTGTTGAAACTGTTGATGGGTTTTGGATTAAGGTAATGGTTAGGATCAGGGTTAGGGCTAAATTTAGGTTTTGGACTGAGGTTAGGATCAGGTTATGGAACAGGTTATGACTTGATTATGTATAGAAGTCAGCGGTGGTCTATCCAAATGACCTAATGTTTGTATTTCTTACATAAATTGAATTTAAAATGCTTTCCTAATGTTTATGATGGCTGCAAAATCATTTTTGACTGAATGACATCTGGATAAATTTAGAGATGTGAATGGCTCCAGCTTAAATTCTCAGGACATTGGTTGGGATTTCGAGCTCAGAATTAAGCAGCTTCAAGACAAAAACTGAGATACTTTAATCAATACAAACTCATCAAGGAAGTTGTTATCAAACATTCTTAATTCTTAATTTTAAGATCTTAGTACATTTCAAACAGTAATCCATCCCTGGCTGAACTCTTATTTGGTGCTATATAGAGATTCAGCAGAAGATTCCTCCAAATTTTGACCTCAGAACTAAGCAGTTTTGGGAAAATACAGATATTTTAAAATGTACACACTTAAAATCTGAAAATGTAAGATCCCTTAAATTTTAGAATGATAAATCTTATAAAAGACCTTGGAGTCAAATATCACAAAATGTGTTTAAAGGTCTTCAAAATCTATGCTTCTGTAGATTTGTGCTGTTAGATGAGCACACTGAGAACTAATAGATATTTGATCATAATGTCTTGGATCATCTTTGTATACTGTGTGTGATGAAGAACACACTTATATTTGCTTAATTCTTGGCTTATACAGGCTTATCATACAGGCTGATCTTAAGATATTTTACTTAAGATCTTAATTTATATGTGGGAGGCACAGCCAACTGATCTTCAGTGACAGGATGATGCATCTTAGCTTTCTCTTCAGTATTTCCCTTCTCTTTTTCTCTTTCTTTCTCTTTGCTCTTGTGCATCTTTGATGTTTGGCTGACAGCTGTAGATTAATTACTACCTGCCAGCAGTTACTTAAAAATTAATGCATTGAGTATTCTACAAGGATGATCAATCTTTGAATATTGCAACATTTGAAAAGAAGCCCCTCCTAAAGTGTGTTGTATGAAGAAAAGTATAAGAACATGAATAGGAAAATATCTGAATCCCTTCTGTGCCCATGGGACGTGCATGTAAATAACAACAAAAAAAAGATAATGCGTTGACAGTGTCAAATGATCATATTCACCAACATAATGAATAAATCAAACATTATTCATGTCAACATGTTACTGTGATTGGAAGACACAATGTATCTAGCAGTGGATGTGTTCTCTGTAATAATGGTGCTCCATCCAGTACTTTTGGGATAAGATGGGGAGTTGAAGATGAGTTTGGTGGCGATCATCCAACATTCTGACCTCAATAATGCTCTTGTCACTGAATGCAATCAAATTCTCATAGCAATGCTCTAACATCTAGTAGAAAGCCTTTCCTGGACAATAGAGACAGTTACTCCACCAAAAGCAGTATAAACTCTTTAATACCCTTTATTTCAGAAGACATCAAATGCAGTGATCAGCAAAGACACTGAAGTCTGCTTCTTCAGGTTTGCTAAAAGTCAATGTAACTGTAAATCCATTTGGGTGATGTAGACTTTTATTACATTGGCCTTGTAGCTACACTGTAACATTAAGAAAGAACATTTTCTTGGTTTATCAACTACATTTGGTGTATGTAGGACATTTTATATACATTTTATTTACTTGGTTTAATAATCATTTTCCACCAACCCAGATGTGGTCAATCAATCAACACTCTTAAAAAATAAGGGTCCAGGAAGGTTCGCTATAGAAACATAATTTTTCATTCCTCAAAAAACCTTTTCTGCAAATGAAATGTAGGAGCGTAAAGAACATTTTAAAGATTTGACAGCCCTACATAGTTCATAGCTGTGTTAAGTCTCTTGTAAGAAGATGTAGATTATTTAAACTTTATAAGGGTTATTGACATTCACACAGCTCATTTATGATATGCCTTTTTTTTTTAAATCAACATTCGTTCTTAACAGATACAAAAATCATTCTTCTGTGCACTATTATTTTTAAGTATTGCCATGTTTAGAATCCAAATTTTACTTAATTCATTTAGATTTGGAGCAGTGAGGCTAACTTTGCTAACAAACATTCAAAATGAAAAGTCACCCAAATAGCCCATTTTTTTGTAATTGCATGACTAATATCTACTGTATAAGAATAAGTCATAGCCTTCTAAACTGTATAATTGATATATAAATCAAAGTTGTGTTTCTAGCTTATACCTAAACTCTGGAATATTTACAGCAAGAAATTGCATGGTTGGTGCACAAACGACTCATTTATCAAAACTAGCCACACTCCTATATTATTGAATGTTGTTCATTTTGATGAAGTGATATTGACTCCATTACAGTCAGACACTGGTGTGGTCTAATGTACCAAATGGTAATCAATTACAAAGGCCTGGAAGGTTTCACACATGTTAAAAGAAAAGCTAATGGGATTTTTCCCTATTAAAGTTCTGTAATTACTGTTAGTTTTCCTCCTTTTACGGTAAATGCCTTCTTGTTTAAGACCATTGGTCTGGTATGTGATCTCAAAACTTATGATCTATGATCTCAAAATGTATTAAGGATTCCAAAACTAGTTTAGCTTTATTTTGTTTAATCATAAACAACCGATTTCAAAGAAGTGAACAAAAAGACACCCTAAGACTTCTGTAAGCTGTATAATGGGGAAGGGAACAAAATGATCAGTGAGATGTGCTTGAACTGAGATGGACTCTTATCAACCTTAAATCCCAATTAGTGTGTGTCTGACAGAGTTTGGGATATGACCTATAAAACCACTGACCTGTTACCACTAGAGCATTTTGTTACTTCAGTGCATTTTCATTGTTTTTAGTTTTGTACAACATGTTATTATCATTCAATCATAGTAAGTTTTACAGAGATTCCTACAGGGAAATTCAGTTTCCAGCAGCCCCCACATCAGAAAAACAGTAGCAACACACAGAGTAAAAGATAAAAGATAAAACAATTCTATAACCAATTACTAAACAAATGTAAAACTACTGTCCTTAACTTAAAATACATTTTAAAATTAAAATTAAAGTACAATTTAAAATGTAAAACACTGCACATTGCCCACAAGTATATGGCTATTGGGTGGTGGATAACACTCTTCCAATCACCTCCATCATTCTGTTTCTTCCCCCATGAGTATTTATACAGTCTGATGGCATAATGGACAAAGGAGTGTCAGAGTTTATTGGTCTTGCATTTGGGAAAGTGCAGTCTTCCACTGAAAAGGGTTCTCTGGTTGCTAATGACAGTGTACAGAGGGTGTCTGGCATCAACCATAATGTCCAGCTGTTTGCAAAGTGTTCTCTTCTTTGCCACTGTCACCAGTGTCCAGCTTCATGCTGACCACAGAGCCAGCTTGCTTGATCAGCTTATCCAGCCTACACATGTCCTTCTTAGATGTGCTGTCCCACAACCCAGCACACCATGGTATAAAAGAGGACACTGGCAACTATGGACTGGTAGAACATCCACAGGAGTTTCCTGCAGATGTTAAAAGACCTCCTCAGGAAGTACAGTCTGCTCTCTCCCTTTTTTATACAGGTGGTTGATGCGTGTAGTCCAGTCCAGATTGTTGTACAGCCCAAGGTATTTGTAGGAATCTTCAGCTTCCACCTTAAGTCCCTCTAATAGAACTGGTCATTGTCTTGGTCTGGACTTCCCAATATCAATGAACAGCTCCTGCGTCTTTGAGGTGTTGAACTGTAGATGGTTAGTGCAGCACCAGTCCCTCACCAAGCCCTGATACTCCTCCTCCCTCTCACTTTTGGTGCATCCAACTATATGGCTGTGTCATCAGTGAACTTCTGCATGTGACACAAATCAGAGTTGTAGCAGAAGTTCGAAGTGTACAGGGTAAAGAGAAGAGGGACCAGCACCGTGCCCTGGGGTGCTCCAGTGCTGCTGATCACAGAGTCAGACGTGAAGTCATTCAATCTGACATACTGTGACCTGTCAGTAAGGAACCTGGAGGTCCAGGCTAACAGGTAGGGGTCCACACACATTATTTTCAGTTTATCCTGAAGCACAAGGGACTGAATGGTGTTGAAGGCACTTGAGAATCTCAGGAAGAGAGTCCTCACTGTACTGCTTCCCTTGTCCAGATGTGAGTTGACTCGATGCAGCACATAGAGAATGGCATCCTTAACACCAACAGTCAGTGATACGATGATGGTCCTGGGCATTCTCCCTAGCTGCAATTCAATCACCTATTTGAAGATGCATTTTAGTGCTTCTCCCAGTTCAGCAGAGCAGGTCTTCAGATGTGCCATGTACTGCAACATTAAATTTTTTCTATACAAAATATAATATATAAAGTATAT
>BRDA01019741.1:2838-19132 GCA_036984385.1 Crenuchus spilurus
GCTTTCTGTGCTAACTTACGGAAAAGGTCTAGGTGTTTTGAAAAGGGGACCGGAGAGTGTGCCCCAATTACAGGGGAATCACACTTCTCAGCCTTCCTGGTAAGGTCTACTCCAGGGTACTGGAAAGGAGAATTCAGCTGATAGTCAAACCTCAGATATAAGAGGAACAATTCGGTTTTTGTCCTGGCCGTGGAACACTGGACCAACTTTATACCCTTTGTAGAGTGCTCGAGGGTTCATGGGAGTATGCCCAACTGGTCCACATGTGTTTTGTGGATCTGGAAAAGGCATTCAATCGTGTCTTTCGTGGTATTCTGTGGGGGGTGCTTCGGGAGTATGGAATCCGGGGCTCTTTGTTAAGGGCTGTCCGGTCCCTGTATGATCAGAGCAGGAGTTTGGTCCGCATTGCCGGTAGTAAGTCAGACCTGTTTCCGGTGCATGTTGGACTCCGACAGGGCTGCCCCTTGTCACCGGTCCTGTTCATAATCTTTATGGACAGGAGCTCAAGGTGCAGCCAAGGGCCGGAGGGAGTCCTGTTTGGAGACCATAGGATTTCATCTGCTATTTCCTTCAGCATGCACTGGGGCGGTTTGCAGCCGAGTGTGAAACAGCTGGGATGAGAATTAGCACCTCTAAGTCCGAGGACATGGTTCTCGACCGGAAAAAGGTAGCTTGCCCTCTCCAGGTGGGTGGAGAAGTCTTGCCTCAAGTGGAGGAGTTCAAGTATCTCTGGATCTTATTCACGAGTGAGGGAAGAATGGAGCGTGAGATTGACAGACGGATTGGTGCAGCGTCTGCAATAATGCGGTCGCTGCAGTGGTCAGTTGTGGTGAAGAAGGAGTTGAGCCAAAAAGCAAAGCTCTCGATTTACTGGCCAATCTACGTTCCTACTCTCACCTATGGTCATGAGCTCTGGGTAATGACCGAAAGAACGAGATTGTGGATACAAGCAACTGAAATGAATTTCCTCCGCAGACTGGCTGGGCGCTCCCTTAGAGATAGGGTGAAAAGCTCGGTCACTCGGGAGGAGCTCGGAGTAGAACTGCCGCTCCTCCACATCGAGAGGAGCCAGCTGAGGTGGCTCGGGCATCTGTTTTGGATGCCCCCTGGACGCCTCCCTAGGGAGGTGTTCCAGGCATGTCCCCCTGGGAGGAGGCCCCAGGGAAGACCCAGGACATGTTGGAGAGACTATGTCTCTCGACTGGCCTGGGTATGTCTTGGTGTTCCACCCGAGGAGCTGGCTGAGGTGTCTGGGGAGAGGGAGGTTTGGGTTTCCCTGCTCAGACTGCTACCTCTGTGACCCGGCCCCGGATAAAGCGGTTGATAATGGATGGATGGATGGATGATAATGATGATGATGATAATGATAATATTAAAATATGAAGAATAGTATACAATAATCTCACATATCTCACATTGTAATCTCCAGCTATTAGGCTGCACATTAGCCTGGCTAACAGTGTGTTAAACTGACCACCCAAATGTGGAGGCTGCACTGTAATTTGACTAAAGTTCTTCTAAATGATGTTGAGAAATATGTAGCTGAATATGGGCAAAATTAAAAGAGGTTGATGCTATGAGATGACCAAAAGCAGATTTTACTAGGGTTGCCACCTTTCAGATTTTGAAATAAGGGACACCCCTGGCCAGGTTGAGGGGGTGTTTGGGGTTGGAGTGTATGTGGGGAATGGGGGGATTCCGTTGCAGGTTGGGTGTGGCTTGAATGTTGCACCTATATAATAAAAGGTTTTACACTGTCAGAGAAACATTATAAAGTGGACTAAAATTGCCTTCTTTAGATGCTATTTTTTTAAATCGCGCACCATTTTCAGGTGTATCTTAGCAATGCAGACAACGCTTTCATTGGTCACGACTCGCACTAGGGATGGGCTTTTATGGCTTGGTTTACGTAAAAGATCTCTTACAGCTCCCAAATCGAAAGACTTTTTTCTTCTTTTTTTTTGCTGCTTAGCTTAAGCTAGTAATAAAAATAATGTCAATTCAACAGTGAATGAAATGAAATAAATGTAGAAATGTAAAAACAACAATTTTTTTCTAAATTATACATTTATAGAGTTTTGCATTTTACAGAAAGAACAGAACAAAAAGAAAAAGAAAAGAATTATGTATATGTATCTGGCTGCAACATGGTCAAATATTTCACAATATCACAAAATGATAATTAATTAATAAAGGAATATATCATAATAAAGTAAAATAAGTCAATTATGATTACAATACAGACAGTAGTACATATATCATGCAAAAAGAAAAATCACATATCCCCCCAACACTTTACATACTGATGACCATATTTCAGTGATTTTTTGTTGTCTGTTTTGGATTTCAAAAGTGAACCAAATAATTTTTATGTATGGAAATGTAGAAATAGAGCCCTCTCATAAATTTACATATGTCCTTTTTCATGACAAAATGTATTTATTAATGTATTTTTTGTCTGTACAATTACTTGTGTGTAATTATTTATTCAGTCTTTTATGCACATTTATTTATATATACTTATGTCATTTCTTGTCATATGCAGAGAGTTTTCGTCAGAGAGTCTTTTTGTAGCTTCTCTCTCTCTGTGTGTGCAATAATTATAGTTAATACTAATAAAGCGGCAGATTCACACACATCTTTCTGTCTCAGTTCAACCTTATTTACCCCCTGATAAAAATATGGAACAAAGCTTTTAATTTACAAATACGGAACGATTCCGTATTTTACGGGATGGGTGGCAACCCTAGATTCTACTGAACTACAAATCTCACCTTAGTTAGTTTCTGCTCCAGTCTCATGTTTTTAGTGCTATAAATGTTTACAGTTATAGTTATATTAGTGAATAACCTTTGCTGTAACTCTTTCCTATTGTTAAACTTTCAGTACTGTATTGGTGGAGGAGGATACTTTCCTGAAAGTGCACCACGGCAGTGTGGAGATTTTGCATCTTTTGACTGGAGTGGCTATGGGACCAACCTATATGCTAGTGCATCTAAAATGGTCACCGAAGCTGCTGTGCTTATTTTCTACCGCTGAACATATCAGTCACTGTTTATCTCCATTACTTACATCAGTATTAACTCACATATAAGTTCAAAGGTTGAAAATGTTATATAAACTGCCCGTAACAACTTTACTAACTGTATCTTCAAATTTCACCAATTTACTTACCCAACCTTTATCATCCAACATTCATTAGTAAATCTACATATTATACTGTCAGCTGTATTTTTTGCAATAATACTAGTCTTTGTCAGTTTAAACTTGAGCCATAACATTAACACCACCTCCTCAACTCATTTTAGGTCCATTATCCACTTAGTGGACTTGACTTGCAGGACTGTACGTAGGAAGTGTTGATACCTGGGGCTTCAGCCTTGGGGTGGGTGAATGTGAAGATTTTCCTTCAGAGGCATGGAAGGGGTGATTGCAGGGGTGGAGCGGTTGTTGGTTGATCGGATCTGGGTTGGATATATGACCCAGGACTGTTAAGAAAAGACTCTGGGTTATAGCCCTGTAGCCCTGCCCTAGAACCACCCCTGTTCACCTGACTTGCTTGCTTGAGCTTCATGACAGACCTTCAACTTTCTAACATGGACACTGAGCATTTCCTTAACTGCTACAAGCTTTAGCAGAAAAACACTGTAAAATGCTTTCTGTTCTCACTCAGAACAGCACTATTTCACCTACTTCCAATGGTGAGTCATGGACAATAATGCAAACACAGCACAACATGCTACATTTAAGCTAGAGAGCTTGATAGACTTTCCAGAACTGCACAGAACTCAATCAGAAGCCATGAATAGAATTGAGTTAGAGAGGAATAAAAACAGATGGCAAAACCGAAAGCACAAGAACAGGCCACTGTGTTAACGTCTTCTACACCAAACTGTTCAAAGTGGGCTTGGAAAGCCCATGCTAATGCTGCTGCTAAAGCTAGCGCTTTACACCGCTGATGAATCTGGATGAATACACACAGCAGTAATCTATAGGAAACTATCAACAGTGAAAAGGTTTTCAGTTAGTTTTCTGTGATGTGCTCAGGGTCCCTGCTATAGTGATGTGTCATTCACAAATGAAATGGCTCTTAGAGTCGACTCTATGATGTAAGCGATCAGGGCCGGCTCATGTCTCGTGTTTTTCCTCTTTTTTCTGTTTAAGTCATATATGGTGGCGTCTGTGTCTGCAATGAGGGGGAGGAGCAGGGGAGGGGCAGAGGTTGTAAACTCCACATGCACATAATAAGAGAGACAGAGAAGCTGCAAAAAGACAACTGAGTGTAGGGCATCAGAAGATGACAGGAAGTGTATTGGTGGTTAGCAGTCTAATCTTTGACATGTTTGTGTGCACTGTAAAGTGAAGCCTTGTTGGACTCAATCATGTGATCTCAAGTATTTCTGTCATCATAAAAAAGTCAGTGTAGGTTGCCTCACTAGTAGTAAACCTCACCACGTCACTGATGAACTGACGTTATTTAATTAGTAGATTAAAGTAAGCAGCAAAACAAATACATAAATAAAATGCTCTGCTATAGTATAGAGGTAGCATTGACAGTGTCGAAGCTGGGACCCAGTATGTCTATGTTGTTTTCTATTCCAGTGCTGATGAATGAATGAATGAATGAATGTTACACTTATATAGCGCCTTTATAGATACCCAAGGACATTTTACAATCAGCACACTCCATTTACACACACACCAGCGAGAAGCGGCAGCCAATCACGCACAGCGTACTCTCAACCGGAAGCCACCGTCCACCTGGAGGACTGCATCGAGCACTAGGGGGAATCAGCCAGGACAGAGTGCCAACCATATCTGGGCATACATACATACTTGTACATTCATACACAGACATACACATTCATACACACACCATGGTAATTTTTTTTTTTTTAGAGTAGTCAATTCACCTGAACTCCATGTTTTTGGACTGTGAGAGGAAACCGGAGTCCGCAGAGGAAACCCACGCAGACACGGGGAGAACATGGAAACTCCGCTCAGATGTGGACTCGAACCCAAGACCTCAGCGCTGAGAGGCGAACGTGCTAACCACTAAGCCACCGTGCTGCCTGATTGATAATAGAAGGACTCAAATGCACTCAGTGCATTGAACCAATCTAAACTGTAAACTGCATCACAGCAATCTCAGGTTTCCATAAGGACACCTGTGGTCTCTTTACTGTGTTTAATGTCAGAGCTTCTCAGTGTCACAACTGGAGGGAACTCAGCATTCAACATCATCCTCTCAAAAGCATCCTGTGAACCAATGAAGGGCTAGAGGACCAAACTGTGCTGAGCTACTGTCTCTGACTTTACATCTACAAGGTGGACATGACTAATAGAACAGACGTAGTTGACACATCACCACCACATCAAAGTAGTTAAAGCTCTGTGTGTGTGTGTGTGTGTGGGGGGGGTCCTGACCATTGACGAACAATATGTATACAGAGAAACAGATTAACTACAGTCTGTACACAGTGCATGTACATTATCAGTGGAGCTTAAATGAACAATGAGTGTAGATACAGGGAGGTGTTAATGTTATGGCTGATCCGTGTACAGTATGCTGGAATACAAAGTGTTTCTCATTTCTGGCCACAGAACATTTGTAGAAAAGTTTTGTTCAGCTGTACACTGCTTGTTGTATAGTCTGAATGAATAAATTTCACTTTGACATTTTTGACTTGACCTGATTTTTACAATGTGCCTTGTTTTTGTCCACTTCAGAGGGGTGATGTTCATTTAGTTTCCTACTTATTGTTGGGTCATGCACTCTGTTCTTGCCCAGTGTTTGCCTGGTGGTTTACTCATGAACATTGATGGTACTCAATACACAAGGCCTTTAGGTATGTAAGCTGAGGTTACACTGTCGGGTACGGCTCACTGTGACTTCCTGCATGTCACCCCAGGGTTCTTTTTGGAATATTTTATTTAGATTTTAGAAAATATAAACATGATGGATAACAGAAACAAATCGTAAACATACATTTATGGGGGATATGGGAAGAAAAGAAAAGGAAAAAATTTGTAAATAAATAAATAAAATTAAATAAATAAATAATAATAATAATTTTAAAAATTATATTTTTTATGCCTGTATACATTCTATCTGATCCAGTGGAAAGTCTTTAATATAATCAATAAAAGGTATAACTAGAAAAGTGCATTTCCTGAAGGAAACGCGGGATGTTGCGCATTGCTAACATGGCCCACAAGCTAAGGTTTCCCAGTTGGTTTGTAAGATGATGCTGTGGTATCTGTGGTGGTTGCTGCGGCCCCCAAGGCAGTTGCTATGGCCCCCAAGGCGGTTGCTATGGGCCCAAAGGCGGTTGTTATGGGCTCCAAGGCCGTTGCTATGGCACCCAAGGCGGTTGCTATGGGCCCCAAGGCGGTTGCTATGGCACCCAAGGCAGTTGCTATGGCACCTAAGGCAGTTGCCATGTCTCTGTGTGAAAATGAATGGGAAGAACGAGGGATGAAAAGATGACAAAAAGAGAAGTGCAGGTCAGTATGGCCCTGCACTAGAGCTCTGTTATCTGTCCTGATGGAGTACATGAATGTTGGTGGCTGTTGGGACAGAAACTGTGGCTTGAGTGTATGTGAAAATGAATGGAAGTCAATGGGAGGAACGAGGGAAGAAAAGATGACAAAAAAAGGAGTGCGGGTCAGTTTGGCTCTGGACTAGAGCTCTGTTACCTGCCATGATGTAGTATATCAATTTTGGTTGTTGTTTGGCAAATGGAAGCCTGGAATTTGATATGGGTGAAAATGAATGGAAGTCAATGGGACAAAAAACGGATGGCAATAAAACAACAAATAAATGAGTGCGGGTCAAAACAACAGTGAATTTGTGCTCGGGGGCCTGATATAGTGTATTTGAAACGGTGCAAATTGGTCAAGCAGTACAGTAGATGAGCATGCATTTTTGCTCCCCATTCATTCTCTATGGGAAAAAATTCCCAGATTAAGGAAGTTTTTAGGAAAACCGCAAATCCAATCAAAATTCTGTATACGAGCCCGGATCACACAATCGGACCGAACAATCTGGAGTTGGAACGGTGTCGATATCTTGAAAACTGCGGGACAAGAAGCGCGTCAAAAATCCGGCGGAAGTAGAAGAAGAAGAAGAAGAAGAAGAATATATGAAAATCGAATAACAGTATATTTTGCATTGCTTTGCAATGCGCAACATAATAAAAGGTTGCCAGGTTTTATGAAATATTTTGCTTTTATTATTTAACTGATAAGTAATTTTTTCTAAGGGTATATAACTTTTGATTTCAGATAGCCACATCCAAATAGGAATAAGAGCGTCTGACTTCCATTTTAATACACTTTTTAGCAATGATTAACATAATGTTTGTAAGCTGTAGAGCATATTTACTTCTAAGATCTGCATTAGAATAGTTACCCAGGAGGCAGATTCCTGGGTCTACTGGAAAGGCTGTTTCATTTATTTCTGATATAATATTACAGACTTTTTGCCAGAAATGAGCCACTTTAGGGCATGACCAGGTGCAATGCAAAAACGTTCCTTCCACAGAACCACATCTAAACCAGAGGGGTGAAATGTTGGGGTTCAATCTATTCAATTTAGATGGAGTGATATAGAACTGGTGTAAAAGATTATACTGGATTAGTCTATATCTAGAATTTAGAGTAGATGTGACATCATCATTACACAGATCACTCCATAGATTTGTATCTATGCTCACCCCCAAATCCCTCTCCCATTTAACTTTTGATGTATCTGGTTCATTTAGAAGTTGTTCTGATAAAAGTGCTGTGTATATTTTGGATATGATTTTATGAAGTGGTTGATCTGTGTTAGAACCGTTTGTAGATTCTGGGGTTCGACTGAAATACTGAGCTGTACACGGCAGTAGAATGCAGGATTCCTCCGTCCTCCTCGGCCTGCAGTGCGTTGGGGCAGCTCAAATGATAACAGAGGCAGAGTCTGTTCTCAAAATGTTTGTTTAAAACAGCAGAGTATATATGCGTTAGAGAGACAAAGACATACAGGTTTGGAACCGTGTAATGTTGTGATTGGATGAAAAATGGAGACCCCAAGGTTAGCTCAGTAGGCCTTTTGGCAGTGAGACTAAACAGATAGCTTTGGAGGTATTGTTGTCACTGAAGAGGTATGTACAAGGCCTCTGAAATATAATCTATAGTTTTGGAGTTAGCTAGTCTTGAAACAAATGTCACAAAGCATGCGTGTGGAGCCATGAATTTAGGAGCAGGACAGCAGGCCTGAACTCCACTGACCTGTCTTATGCATCTATGAAAAAGAGGTTTCTAACAGTCCTCTCTTTGATTCCAAAGGAATCAGACAACAGTGCATAAGACACAATAGAAATCAAACGCAAAGCCCGATGTGAGCAAGCCAAAGGCAACAGTGGCAAGGAAAAACTCCCTTGAGCCTGGAGGAAGAAACCTTGGGAGGAACAAAGACTCACAAAGGGGATCCATCCTCCTCTGATCAAACTACTGAGAGAAATTTACATCATCAGTATAACAACCAGGGTCAGCTAATGAGTGTGCTGTGAAATTAGCAAATCTCCAAAAGTGGTTCTGGTTTTAGGAAGATCCTTGGTTACAGTTTACAAGATATGTCAGACTGATTGTTCAAAGAATAAGATACCACATGTTTAATCACAAAAAAATACTAAATTACTATAATTGTCTATGTGTAAATGTGTCTAAATAAACACTAATGGTTCATTGTAAAGAGTGGGTGTATAAATGTGTATAAATGTTGTCAAATCTCCATTCAACCTCAGTTATAGGTTAAGAAAAAATTTTCACGTTAAAAGCAGGTGTGAATAAAAGATGATCACAAGTGAATCAAACAGAAGCAATACAATACAACAATCATCCAAGAGGGTAACTAGCTTGGGGTTTTAAGTGTCCCTGTGGGGCAATCCCACGAGCAATTCAACTAATACATAGTACTTCTATATGTGTATGTGTAAAGTGTTAGTCATCCATCTTGGGTTGCAATATTTTTTCCATTGGTGTCATTGTGGGTAGATTCCATTTGTGTTTACTGTTCATTCTTATGAAGTCTCGTAGCTGTAGATAACAAAAAAAACAAAGTATTATTTTGATTGTATTCTTGTTTAATCTGTTCAAAAGACATAAAAATTCCTTCCTTGTAGCAATGTTCTAACCGGTGAATTTCTGATTATTCAATATTTAACCACGAGGGGTGAGAGCTTCTATCAAATATCTAGGCTAGAAATCTAGCTTGGGCGGACCAATAATAAAATTAGGGAGATTTGAAATTAGGGAGGCGCAGTCCTCCTTGGCTATAGTCCAGAGTTAATTTATTTAAGCTGACCCTTGGAGTTTTACCCCGCCATATAAATTTTCTGATCAGCCTATTAAGAGAGGTAAAAAAAGATGGTGGTACTTGAATAGGGAGTGACTGAAATATGTAAAGAAATTTGGGCAGAATATTCATTTTTTATTGCGTTAACCCTACCAAGTAGTGTGAGTGGGAGGTCCATCCATCTATTAATATCCTTATTCATCTTCTCCAGCAGGCCAAGGAGATTAAGTTTATATAGGTTTTTTAGGTTATCTACAAATATGCCTAGGTATTTAAAATTTGACGGTGTACACTTAAAAGGAAACTTATGACTTATGGCTTTATAGTTAAATGTAGAAAGAGGCATGATTTCAGTTTTATCCAGATTAACCTTGTATCCACTAAAGGAGCTATACAATTGCAACAAATCCTGCAGACAAGTTAGTGATCTTTTTAGATTAGTTAAAAATAAAAGAATATCATCTGCAAAAAGTGATATCTTATGGATGTCTGCACCAATCTTAAATCCTTGAATCTGAGGGTTAGTTCTAATAGCTTCTGCTAGTGGCTCTATGCACAGGGCAAAAAGGGCTGGGCTAACAGGACAGCCCTGTCTACATCCCCTAAATAAAGAAAATGAACTTGAGGTAACTCCATTAGTTGTTATCATGGCTTTAGGGGCTCTGTAGATAGATCAGATCAAATCAATGAAAGCATTACCAAAGCTAAATTTCTCAAGAACTTTAAATATATATGGCCACTCAACACGATCAAAGGCCTTTTCCGCGTCGAGAGAAACAGCCACTCCTGGTATATTATTAGCTTTGGCAGTATGTATTATATTAAAAAACCTTCTCAAATTATTAGAGGAATACCGTTTAATAATAAAACCTGTTTGATCTGGGTTAACTAAGAAAGGAAGACAAAATTTGAGTCTATTGGTTATCATTTTAGTGATTAATTAGCTATTTTTGTATTTTTCAGACTGAGAACAGTTAAGGGACGTGTTACAGTGCATTTTGACAGAATTTAAAGGAAAAAATAAGGAGCTAGACCGATCGCGTCTGTTCAGCCAGATGACATCACGTGACACCCCCCCCCAGGGTTCTTTTTGATGGGACAATATTCAAGGTACCCATCCATCCATCTTCTTCACTGATAAATTCAGTTCAGGGTTGTGGTGAGTCCCCCTGCCCTTCATTGCTGGGCAGGGCATTTGCACCAATTTACCTGTAGCCAGAACATGGTGTTCAATTTAGGGCCTGATTCACCTGACCTCCATGTTTATGGACTGTGGGAGGAAACCGGAGACCCCGGAGGAAACATGGGGAGAACATGGAAACTCCACCCAGATGGGGACCCGAAACCAAGACCTCAGCACTGAGACTTGAACATGTGGTAACACTTTATAATAACTTTTATTAATAAGTCATTAACTAATGATTAATAAATGTGAACAAATCATTAGATCATGAGAATTTGAACATGAAGAAATGTTTATAAATGACAGCTCACGGAGTTACTAATGATTGTATTCATTTTTGCAAATGTTAACAAATCATTAGTAAATCATTTATTAATGAAATCTTACTCTTCTTGCACACAAGCATACTTAGAGTCAGAGGTGTATAGCCTTGGATGGCTTTTGAAATCAGGGGAGAGAGGGAGGGGATAGATAGTCCTAGTGATGGGTAGATGAGGCGTCATGAAGCGTTGCAACACATAGCAAAACTGTATCAATACTGTGTCACTGAATACTGACACCTGCTGGACGTTAAAAATCCCTACAGGCAACCTAGTTGACAGACTGATAATATTTGTCATTGTATTTTATTGTAGATTATATATTGTATTATTAATAATAATAATAATAATAATAATAATAATAATAATAATAATTAATAATACATTTTATTTATAAGTGCCTTTCACAACACTCAAGGACACTTTACAAAAATAATTAGCAAAACAGACAGAAGAACACAAAACATACTAAATGAGCACAAAACATACAAGAGACAATACAGTGGATATCACAGAGAACAGGCTATTTTGAACAGGTGAGTTTTAAGTCTAATTTTAAAAAGAGGAAGAGAATCTATGTTACGGATGTCTGGTGGGAGGGCGTTCCAGAGTTTGGGAGCAGAGTGACTGAAAGCGGATGAAACAACAACAAAATTAAAACAAATACTTTATTTTCCGATGTAAGATCAAAATGGTCCCACACGGCGGAAACCTTTCTTTTGCCTTGAGGCTGCTCCATAGTTTTGGATGAATAACACACACGTTGTACCGCAAAAGATCAGGGATTCTTTTGGCAGATGCATCCGATTGACAGATGCGCTTCCTTATAAACACAGTTTGGCATGTCAGTGTCATTTCGAAACAGTTCCTGTATCGGTCATGTGACTTGCTGAAACCGATACGTGCACCAACACAGAGTTTGCTCTGTGAGCTCGATGCATGTGCCGACACATCGGTGTTGCCGGACCCATCACTAGATAGTCCCCATGGCAACCCACCCTAGTGGAGGTTTTGCAATACCACAGCATGGTCAGCTGTGATATGAAGGGAGCTGAAACAAGAACAGACATAAACAGGGAGATAAGGGAGAGGAAAAGGAAGGAAAAGTGTCCGCCTTCCAAGAAAGCCAAGACAAAAAAAGGTGAACATGCTCCTTTTAACCTGTTCCTTCAGTTATGTTGATCAACACTATGTCTTGGTACTGGTGTGTCTACAGTCTCACTCAGCCTATCTAGGTCTTCAGATATGCAGGTTCTTGTTGTAAAGACAATGCTTCCCCCACTTTAAGAAGATCTACAGCATCTCTGACTTACAGGAATTCCTTCTCCTCAGATCCTCTCTTTCTAGAACATTGTCAATGAACCAATCACAGTGCGGACAAGAGGCAAAATTCAAAACTCTAAATGTCCTTCATATCAGTTACTGAGAATAAAATTGAGGATTTGTATCATTTGTGAATGCTTTTATTGATGGACGGTGTATATTCACTTTAGTCAATTATAGTTGGCTTTATAAGTCAAATGTTTTAGTCTTTTTAACTCTGAGCATTTAACATCTCACCGTGGGAAGTGTGCCCATTTCCAGCTCCCTGGGTTCTCATTTCACATTGATGAAAAAATGAAGAGTTCAGTTCAAATATCCAGATCTTGAACCATATGAAAAACCTCTAGAAGAGGAAGATGGATGGTCATTAGCCATCAATCAAGGCTAAAGATTTTTGCCTCAAAGTCACCCAACAGCAAAATCAGACTTACCAGATCAGACAACCTCAGTGAACATCAGTCCTGGACCATTGGGAATTTTCAAAAAAAGGTGGCTCACTGGGAATGTTGACCAGTTCTTACTACACTTCTCAAGAACTGTTACAACTGAAGATATCAAAAGCTTACCATGTACCCATTTAGGTGCAAGATGTCAGGAGGAAATAAATGTTACTTTAAATGAGTCTAAATTAGTTCCTTGTTTGAGATGTGTCATTTTTATTCAATGTATCATCACATACTGTAGCACAAGAGATACCTTTTCTATTTACCTGGTTTGTAAGTTCTGCCATTGAGCCTTTTCACCCATTTAGGTGCAAGATGTCAGGAGATACCTGCTCATTCATTGTGTATTAAAAAAGAGTTTATCCTGCTTTTACTGGAGTAATCGAGTAATGGCTTTCTACATTTTCAACTTCAAGTAGCATGAAAAATGGTGTCCATAAACATTTGAACATTCATTCATTCATTATCACATCCGCTTAATCCTTAACAGGGTCGCGGTTAGTCCCCTACCCCTTCACTGGGCGCAGGGCAGGGCATTACACTATTCAACTAAGCCCAGGACAGGGCGCCAGTCCATCGCTGGGTGAACACACACGCACACACATACATACATACACGGACATTTTTAGAGTAGCCAATTCACCTGACCTCCATGTTTTTGGACTGTGGGAGGAAACCGGAGACCCCGGTGGAAACCCACGCAGACACGGGGAGAACATGGAAACTCCGCTCAGATGTGGACTCGAACCCAAGACCCCAGCGCTGAGAGGCGAACGTGCTAACCACTAAGCCACCGTGCCGCCCACATTTGAACATTTATATCTTTTTTCATTTTAGCACTGAGTGAAGCAGTGATTGATCGTGAAACAGTTAAAGAGATTTCCTCCATAGCTACTGAGGAAGTTTGTCTCTGTGTGGTACTGTAGGAACGAGCTTTGGTTCCAGAGGTCCAGCTGGACGTTATTAGGAACATGCCACACTGACACGTCCTGAGCTGAGATGTCATAGTATCCAGGATTCTGTTGAAGAAATAGCTGGTTTACAAACAACTTTGTAGCAAATTACAACTAATTTGAACAAAAACAAGTGAAGTTTTCACAGCTTACAAAATTTGTTTGTAAAGGACTTGTGTAGCTGATGCCAGTCATTAGCCATTAGAGCTCAAACTGGCTCACTCAACCCTTCCACCTTCTCTGTACAGCCTTCTACCACTGGATTGTGAGTGGTGGTTATCAGCTGTTATTGCCCCGCAGCTGTGACTGACTTATTCAACAAATGCAAAAGTCCAACTTCTCTGTGAGGCCTTCTAGCACTTGTTTCTGAGTGATGATCATCAGTTGTTATTGCACCAAGCTGTGCCAGGCTTGCATAAGGACTGGCTAGCGGGTTTGTTAATTGTGTAATGGTCAATTCTCTGGAGATGCTGAATAGTAACCAGAAGAACAGTTACAACTGTCAATAACAAGTACAAAAACCAACAATTTTGTTTAATGTTTAATCACAACAATGTGATGTTTAAATCACTCCTAATATAAATAGGAGCCTTACAATTGACTCAATGTTGTGCTAGGTTCCACCTAGCATACACATAATCATGAAAACATCCAGTGTTATTAGCAGCTAAGCACCATAACACCAAAAGTTGTAAGAACCATGCTGAAGCCCACAGTTCTTTTTGCTCTTCAATTCAATTGTTCTTTGCCTGGAACCTCCTCTTCGACCTTACCCTCAACAATCTTACAAGGGTGACCCTACCAGGAGCATAGCTCCAGATGGTATCGCTCTTAGATTCATAGGAACGCATAAGCTTCTCCACCATGGCAAGGTGATATCAGGAGAAGAAAATGGCAGTGTTTGGTTTTTTATACATAAGAGTGGCATTAATTTTACATTTATTTATTAAGTTAAATACATAAAATTTAGTATAAATGTTTTGGTTAAATTAAATTATATAAAATATTAGTTGTCAAATGATTTAAAAATTAAATGTGATCAATCTGAGTATATCATATAGTTAATTGCGATTAATCATGAGCAATTCTGCCACCCACCACTAGAAGTCACTAGCGAGCATGAATAAAGAAATCACTGCTGACACTACAGGGAAGAAGAGGCAGTGCAGCGCTTTGTAAACAAACATGTTGCACTCATTTTCTAAACATTTTGAAATGCCCTGCAAGTGAAAGTGAGGAACGTGTGGCGAAAAAGGCAAACATCACTGATGAATATCATCTGATTTTTTATGTAAATAAACTTAATAAACCAATTTAAATTATATTTAATTATCTTAATTATCATTATTGTTTATATACCTTATTTATTATTTATAAAGTATATTTATTTAAAAATATTCAATTGGTGTGGTTTTTGTGGTACTGGAATGGATTAACAGCATTTCAGTTCATTTTAATGTTGAAATATAATTTGATATACGAGTAAAGTAAGTTATGAGTCCCATCACAGAACAAATGAAACTTGTAAGTCAAGGTTCCATTCTATAGTGAAAAATCAGAATAAAGATTATTTTTTAAAAAAAGCAAAAGCACAAGCCTTCCGTCATCATTCGCGCAGCATTCGACGCATAAAGTTTAAAGCAGCCTTTACTCCTGTACTGTTTTTTTTTTTTTTGGTCAATAATCTCCCCTTCCTAATGTGGTAGTAGCCAATTAACCGATCCCATCCACTAGGGGACTCTCCCCATCACTTTGCACTGTCCCTGACTCTAGGAGGATAAAGACAAGCACGAGTCTCCTCTGCTGCGTGTGATATATTACATTACATTACATTGCATTTAGTGGACGCTTTTATCCAAAGCGACTTACAATAGTGGGAAAGTACAAATGATACTAAATGATACAAAAAATACTAAAGTTAAATAATTAACATTTCGATATCGAATGCTGAGTGCATACCAGTACTCACGGGCAGTATTTGGGATCGCTAGAGCAGGTGCTCTTTGAAGAGCTCGGATTTTAGGAGTTTCTTGAAACCAGAGAGGGACACCTCTGCTCTAGTGGCGGTAGGCAGCTTGTTCTACCATCTGGGAACTACTGAGGAGAACAGTCTGAACATTTGTGTGACTGTTAGGCAAAGCAAGGCGACGTTCAGTGGAGGAGCGCAGCAACCGGGCCGGGACATAAGCTTTTAGGAGCGAGTGCAGATCAGAGGGAGCCTGCTCTGTCATCACGTTGTAGGCGATCATGCAGGCTTTGGGTTTGATCCAGGCAACTATCGGAAGCCAGTGTAGCTCAATGAGCAGTGGGGTGACATGTGCCCATTTTGGATGGTTAAAAACCAGACGTGCTGCTGCATTCTGGACCATCTGAAGTGGTTTAATAGTGCAGGCTGGGAGGCCTGTTAGCACAGCATTTCAGTAATCGAGGCGTGACATAACCACAGCTTGTACAAAGAGTTGAGTGGCATGTTGCGTTGGGAACGGTCTGATTTGTCTGATATAGAGCGCAAAGCAGCAGGACCATGCAACAGAGGCCACATGATGTGTGAATGAAAGCTGGTCATCAAACATTACCCCGAGGTTCCTAACAACCTTTGATGGAGAGAGTGAGAGAGAATCTATCGTCAAGGTGAGGTTTTGTTGAACCGACTGTTTTGCGGGGAAGACCAGTAGTTCAGTCTTTGAGAGGTTAAGTTGTAGGTGGTGATCCTTCATCCATGAGGATATATCTGA
>BRDA01019746.1:0-10008 GCA_036984385.1 Crenuchus spilurus
AGAGAGAGAGAGAGAGAGAGAGAGAGAGAGATACAGTAGATAGAGAGAGTGAGAGAGAGAGAGAGACAGAGAAAGAGCGACAGAGAGAGAGAGAGAGAAAGACTTGCTTTCCTTTGTTATTATAAAAGTGATTGTTGTTATACAATAAAGTGCTAATTAAGTGATCAGATATGCACAACACTAAATGTATGGGCATCATGGACTTTAGTGCTCTAGAGCTTTACAGCAGGGTTTTGTGGGCTTGTGTGCTCTGGAACTTTACATTACATTGAGATGTTGAGGCTGGTTGTGTACTCTAGAATTTTCATCATAATGAGCAGATTAAATTGCTTCCCTGCTCTGGCATTTACAATGAGGTGGGGTTTTCCCTGCTGGTGGAGAGTGTAATTTACTGTGTCTTGAGGACGAGAAAGGTACTATATAAATAAAACGTATTAATAATATTATTACAACCATCCAACAGTGCTGTACAGTACACTTTTCACTGACTACAGACGATGGTCTGATCCTGATGCTCACCAACAGCCTAATGGTGTCTGAAGGCCAATCTACTTTTTGTAAGTCAAATGTCCCTGTTTGACAAATTAACCAGTTCTTGGCCATACTGAGCAATAAGACCCAGCACACCTTCTGACAACACTACAGTGCTACATAGTTGTTGTTAGTCATAATTTAATTCAAAATGGTAAATTTTGTATTCATTAACATTGTGAAAGTGACATTTCAAGACTTTTTTTTTATTTTATTGACTTATAGCTCATAAAAATCAGAAATCCAGAATCTCGGATTATTAGAATATTTCATTTAGAGTAAAATACTTAATACAGTATCAACATTACAACAAAAAAGCTTCAGATGTGTCACTTTACATGTACAGTACAAGTCAAATGTCATTCAATGTTTTTATTTTTATTTTTTACTACATTGTAAATTAATACTGAAGTCATCCAGACTATGAGGGAACATATACCAACGGATGTCTCAAACACATTAAGAGGCAAGAAATGCAAGTCATGAACTCTTGACAACTGAGAGCCATTCCAGGTGACTACCTCATAAAGCTGACTGAGAAAATGCCAAGAAAACGGGCATCTAATCAAGAGGTGCCTACTTTAAAGAATGTAAAATATAAAACATATTCTGGTTTGTTTACACTTTTTTGTTTACTAAATAATTATGTATTTCTTCAGAGTTGCAGACATCAATTCAAGCCATCCTTCTTGTGTATGTCCTCTAGATTAGAAAGGCCTCATGAGTCAAAATGCTTGTGAGAGACCATCTCGCCCAACAAACAGGGAATACCTGTGACTAAACATAGAAGCTTTGCTAGCTATATATAGCCACAGGTTTGCCAGTCTTTGCTAGTCTAAAACCACATATTATTTTAGTCAATTAACATCTTTTGAACATCTAAGCTAGTAGCTCAAAAACAGGTCATCCAAAACAGACGTCACAAAAACATGAAAAACTGACTCAGAATTACAGACTGGAACATTTAAAAACAAAGTCTTTAGCAGAGCAACACCTCACTCTGAAAAGTACCAGAATGCTTTAGGAATTCATGAATGCTCTACCATCTTTATAAATGTCATACACTGTCAACAAAGTTAAGATTGAGAGAAGGAGAGAAAGAGAAAGAGAGCGAGAGAGGAAAAACTGAACGTAAACCTTGCAAGCCATAATCTGAGCTGTGTCTGTCGTCGCAGTGTGCTAAATAACAGTTTCGCAAAACACACACAAACACACGTTCAGCTCACAAGCCAAGAACAAACCCACAACACTGTAATGAAAGCTTCCTCAGTGATACTTCTGCAGTCAGAGATGAGATTATGGTTGATCATTGTGATCACCACAGTATACAATGACACTATCTATGCACATGAACTCGCTGACCTGGAGTTAAGTTAGTCTACTGTCCACTGTGAGAGGAAAAGAGGAACATTTCTGCTTGGCTTAAACACTGTAGGGGAAACCCTTTAAAGGCCATAGCATAATTTTTTTATTAGTTAATGGGGTGGATGAGAGTGAGGTGGGGTGTGGGATGGTGTATTGCTGTCTGTCCCTTCCCAGCATCATGAAGTTTATTTCATTTTATAAAAATCTCAATCATCATTGTCTACTCACGTACGTATTAGCTTAGCCAACTAACTCTGAATTGAGACAGGTGCTATGACGTGCATGAATGAAAGTCTTTTTCAAAGCTACCCTTCAGTGAGAAACTCTAAATAATTCAATAAGGTCTGCCAACTCTGGCTATAAATCTTAGCAAAAAGGAAAAAAAGATGGATTCATAGCTAATTTTTGCAAGAAAAACTATGGCTATTCCTGGTTAACAGCTATCCCAAGAATTTTTGCTGATTGGTGAAGATTTATATGGCTATGGGTATTTGACAGTTTGAGCTGTTTAATGAAGGCTGTCAAATTACACCAAGAATCACATTCATATATACTGTATATATGCAAAAAATAAAATAAAAAATTGGTGCCTAAAAATCAGGGTGCATTAATCAAAAATTAGATCAGCAACGGTGTTCTTCTACTCCCCCACCATACTACTGTAGACCCCCCATGGAGCGTGTGGCTTGTGTCTCCGGGCATGGTGTGGGTGCATTTTTTGTTAAGCATGCTGTAAGGTGTGAAAATGGCTGTGACAAGTTCACATCAGTGGCGGCGCTCCGCACACACGAACCAAAGGCTGTGCATGGGACACCATGATTTTACGGGGGCACCACATGTTTTTAGGGGCACCACACATCCCCTTTGTCCGCACCCCCCACCGCCAAGCCTCAGGGAACAATTTCCTTAACTAGTTAGACATAAGATATTTGATTTGAAATATTCGCTGTCAGGGTGGAGGGTTACGCACATGGGGCACCCACATGCCTAGCGCCACTGGTTCACATTATCGATCAAATACTGCTAAAGAAAAGTTTCATATTATAGAAGAAGCCAAAACTACTGGATATTGCATAGTGGGAAGGAAATTTGAAGTCAATGAAAGCTGCAACTGGCAAAAAAAAGTAAAGCAAGATTGCAAGAAACGAATAGCAATCACTGGGCATTTCATAACCAAAAGCGAAATATCCAGTGTTGGAAAAACAGGTCTGTGATTACATGGGAGTAAAAAACATCTGAAGCAAAAATCTTTTTAAATTTTCCCATCTAAAGTTAGGGTGCACAGATTATTAAAGGGTGCAGATTACTTGAGTATATACAGTACACTGTGTTGTGAAGCTAATGACCTTACATAGCACCAGAACTGATTCTCTGGATCAGCAAAAATACTCCAGCTCTAAAAAACAAAACAACTACAGAATAAATGCAAAATGACAGCCAAGAAAGACTTGCTGATCATCCAATACTTTGACAAAAAATAATATTAATTAAAAAATGTAGTGTTGTACAGCACGTATGGTACATACATGGTGTATGTATGTATGTATGTATATGTATGTATGGGTGGGATGTACAGAAGAGGTTCCTGTTTTGCACGCCACTGATTTCTAAACATTTGGATGTCAAGAAATCCTCCCCATAAAAATGTTCTTTATACAAATCTATGACAATTCATTTATGTTTACACACAGTAACACAGATTGTACTATTATAAAATGATGAATGTCATGAAGGTTAGTGACATGGTGCTTTCCCAGTTTGGACAGATTGGTTAAAACAATAAAGATCAATTGGGTACACTGTGAAAGAGTAACATGAAAATGTAAAATGAATCTTTCTGAAACATGATGGAATGCCCCTTTAACTATGCCAGTAAAGAAAATCATAGCCAATAAGAACTATCCATCATAACAGCTTAAGCAGATGATGAGAGATCAGACTAAAAGAGAAAGAAAAAGAGATTTGTGTGTGTGTGTGTGTGTGTGTGTGTGTGGGAACTTCATTATCCTATCAGTCGGCACCCACTCAGACCGATATTGTGGGTGAGTGTGTGTATGTGTGTGTGTGTAATTGATGATGGGTTTGGGTTCTGGTTGGCAGTGCTGTGCCATGTCTTATTTTCCTTCAGATTTATAATGGCTTAGAAAGAAACTCCTATAATCCAACATCCCTCACTGTCAAAACCGTTTGCCACAAAGAGCCTCCAAAAGCAAACAAACTTAATGCAAAATAATATGTTGTGTGATCATGCTGGGTCTCTCTTTCTAACTCTCTCTCTCTCTCTCTCTCTCTCTCTCTCTCTCTAACTCTCCCTCTCACTTTCTCTTTCTCTCTTTCTGTATCTCTATCTATCTTTCTGTCTCTCTCTAACTCTTTCTCCCTCTCTCTTTCTCGCTCACTCTCTTTCATTCTGCCTTTCTCTCTCTCTCTCTCTCTCTCTCTCTCTCTCTCTCTCTCTTTATCTATTCTCTCCCTCTCTCTTCTCTCCCACTCTTTTTCTCTCTCTATCTGTCTGCCTCCTCTCTCTCTTCTCCCTCTATATCTCTTTCTCTCTCACTCTCTTTCATTCTCTCTCTCTCTCAATCTATTTCTCTCTTTTTTTGTCTGTCTACCTCTCTCTCTAACTCTCTCTCTCTCTCGCTTTCTCTCTCTCTCTCTCTCTCTCTTTCTCTCTCTCTCTATATATTTATCTTTTCTGTCCCTCTCTGTCTGTCTAACTCTCTCCCTCTCTCTGTTCTCTCCCTCTCTCTCTCTCTCTCTCTCTCTCTCTCTCTCTCTATTTATTTTTTCTGTCCCTCTCTGTCTGTTTAACTCTCTCCCTCTCTCTGTTCTCTCCCACTCTCCCACTCTCTCTCTCTCTCTCTCTCTCTCTCTCTCTCTCTCTCTCTCTCTCTCTCTCTCTCTCTCTCTCTCTCTCTCTCTCTCTCTCTCTGGGGTTTTAATGAACTTAATGAGTTAACTTGGTAACTTAAGAAGTTATATATCTGTGTGTGTCCTTAAATAACACAGGCAGATCTGGTCTCATATGGTCTCATATACACAACACTCCATCATGCTTTGCACACACACACACACACACACACACACACACACACACACACATATGAAAGTGTTCCATCTTTGATCATTTTATAGGAGAAAAATAAGAACATTATTTCATATACATAATTGTAGCATTTTCCCAGCTAACAAGATATTCCTCCAAAATTTATTGTAAATTACATTCTTGTCTGCTAATAATATCTACAAAACTTTAGGACTCACTGGGAATGTCACAAGGGTTGTGGATAAATCTACTTTAGTTTTTGAAATGGTGTTATCATTTGCAGAAATTCTTTAAAACAACATCATTGTGTAAATCTAGCATAGGAAAGGCAAAGGTTAAAAACATGAAAAATGTCAGATTTTATGTACAAACACACACATACACTCTTAAAATTGTCTGAAAAAATGGAGAGGAGAGATTAGAGGAAGATAATTGATGATGATTTGCAATGTTATGCAAAAAAAAGTGTCCAAGAGAAGAGGTTAAAAAGAGAAAAGCGGTTATAAATCAAATGGCTGGTATGGAGATACAGTTTTCCAGACCATGTTTTGGAAAAAAAACATCTGTAATGTTCTGATTGTAACCCAGAACCCACATGTTATGTAAAATCATCTTTATATTTATTTTTCTCATTTTTTGTTCCAGTACCCACAGGGAGGGATCATTCATCAAAACGTCTGGTATAATGTTTAATTTTTTCGTTGACAAGCTTGCATGTTGCTTCATTTTAGGACATGATCTAATTCAAAAAATCTCTTTTCAAATTGTTTATCAACTTTAATAATGTGAAGTCTTTTAGTGAGAACAATCAGACACTGTTTCAAATTCAATTACCCATCTTTATTGACAAATTAACTAGCCAGCAAGAATAAGATGACTGTAGTCTTTCCATAATTAACTAACAAAGCCCAGATATTCTGACTAACCAAGTCTGCATCTTGCTTTCCAAGGATATACAGTAGAACCTCAGTTTTCGTTTACCCTGGTTATTGTACAATTCTGTTATTGTTGACTTTTTCAGTTAAATTTTGTCCCAGTTATTGTTCATCCACCCAGTTTTCGTCTGCGTGACCACATGACTCACCACTAATTTTGGGAAATCATCCAAATGTTCATCTCTCACCTATGTGTTCTTCATTCGTTCTGGCAAAAAAAACCCCCAAAAAAACAGGCCTGAGAATCGCCCAAATAAAGCTCAAAATAAACAAAAACGTCACACTAAAGCGATGGCGCGCAGCACTACTGCCCAAAAATAGGTGCAAAAATAAATTGAGGCCAAGAACCCTGTGAACAGGTGTAAAAAACAAAGACTGCTGGCTAGGCACACTCAACAGAGTGTAAACTCGTAAGAGTGATGTGAGATGTTTAATGAAATGGATAAATAATCTTTTGTATATATTTCTCATTGTTTTCTGTATGTAAAACTATAGTTATTCTATATAATATTTATTTTTGTTAGTATTTTGGAGTGTCTGAAATGGATTAATTGGATTTAATTTCTTATGGAAATATTGCTTCAGTTAACATTCCTTTTGGTTATCATCAGGTACTTTAGAACGGATTAATGCTGAAAAAAAGTGTGAATGTCCCAAAATAATAAAAAGTTTATTTGTGTCCATATATATATTATATTATATATATATAATATTCATTACTTGTAAGGTGACATATTTCAAAACTTTTTTTGTTTGTTTGTTTTATTGTTGATACTCTTCAAATAGTAATTTACTCAAAATCCAAATAAACATTCTAATAATTTGAGATTCTGGATTTCTGACTTTCATGAGCTATAAATAAATGATCAAAAGTAAAACAAAAACATTGAAATGTCACTTTATATGTAACATATGACAGTTTACCTTTTTGAGTTAAATTATGGACACAAATGACCTTTTTTAGAACCCTCTGTGGTTGAGGAACATGTTAATGTGTCAAATCAGATGTTTCTCAATGTTTCTGTTAATAATGTCAAGATAATAGAGTGTGGACATACCATTAAAACCTTCCCTGAATCTGTAGTGTCTGCCCTTTCAATTCCATCTTATCACAAGATAATATATGTGATTCACCTCCATAATTATGAATACATGTTGATGTCAGCCTCTCTCAGTGTGAGTCAGGTGCTTCTGTTTGAAACTCACCATTGAATACTGAGGAAATCAGGAAGAATGACCCATCTACCTCTCATCATATGTGAGTGGTGGACTAAATTTTGGGTGAAACTAAACAATGGAAATGAATAAGGACTTTCCCACAACCTTTCATTCAATAGACAATTGAGATGTACAGAAGGTTGCACAAACATGTTTAGTTGCAGCCAAAAGATTTAGACATTTAGCCACTTATTACACATTTATCTTCTATTGTATTCATAAATCTCAGTGTGTTTGTGAATCCAAGACTTTGGTAAGCCTTTTCCAAGCACAAAACAATTCATTCACATTAACAAAGATATCAGAAGATATAAGACTTTGGATTTTTCAGAGACCAAGTTAAATAATTAAATTTCAAAATTGCATTAATGTATTTTTATGAAACTGTTTAAAAACACAGTATTCTATGTGTACTAAAGTATCTTTATTAAACTGTGGGAAAAATAAATATGTATATACACTACCAAATGTTTTAGAGTAGTTTAAGAACATTTTAGAACGTTTCTGTTATGTGCCTATTTGGTCAAGGGTTCATCCTACAGCAAGATAATGACCCTAAACATAAGTACAAACTTTGCCAGAACTAGCTCAGGAAAAAAGAACAAGATGGTCAGCTTGAAAACATGGAGTAGAGCACAGTCTCCAGACTTAAACCCCATCCAGCTGATTTGGGATGAAGTGAAAACCAAAGCAAACCTACAAGTGCCAACATTTATGTGACGTTCTGCAGCAGATTTGTGAAGAACTGTCTGAAGAATATTTGATGTCTATTGTAGAAAAAATGTCACGAGTGTGTTCAGCTGTTATATCTGACAAAAGTGCTACACTGAGTCCAAAGTTTAGATATGTTTTGGCCTATAAATTGATTCCATGATGTCTTATTTAAAATCTGTGCTTTCATTTCAGAATCATTGAGACATTAAACTGAATAATTTTTCTAGAAAAAAACTGGAAAAACTGTTCTAAAACATTTGACCATATGTAAAAGATCATTTTGTAATAAAAATTTTTTTAACCCAATTTTCTCCCCAGTGTGTTTGGTAGCCAGTAGACCAACCCATTCGTTGACTCTCCCTATCACTTTTAATGGTCCTGGCTCTAGGAAAGTGCAGACTAACACAGGCCTCCTCCCATGCATGTGAAGTCAAGCTCCGCCTCTTTTTGAACTGCTTAGTCCACTTTTTATTATTTTATAATGCCTTTCTATTTATATATACACTTTTAAAAAATTAAGACAAAACTGAGTTGATGTTGTGTAATTTATTTCTGTAGGAAGTCAATTCAGTGCATAATTTCAGGGGTCTTACATTTGGCCTTGTTTGAATAATTGAGCATTAGTTTTTTGAGGAATTTTTATGGGAAGTATTTTCTATAAAATAAAGATGTATAGATCTGTCTCAAAGGTTAAATTATTTTTCATTAAACTGAAGCTGTCTGGCTTGCTAACTCGATGAGTGTGTGTGAGTAGTATATATGAGCTTGTGTAGGCCCAAAGGCCCTGAACTGCTCCACTGGGCCAGCATGATGAATGGACTTTAAATAAACACCAATACTCATATAACTCCATACGCTGCTGTATATTACAGGTACTATTTATTTTTCTTGCACTTATGAAAATGATATATTACATATAGTCCCTCTACATAATACATCTGGCCACATGAGTGTGTGTGTGTGTGTGTGTGTGTGTGTGTGTGTGTGTGTGTGTGTGTGTGTGTGTGTGTGTATCGGTGTGTATTTGTATGGTGTGAATGTTAGTATCCATGCTTGTCTGTTGTGGGCTGGAAATATGTATAACAAGATGTTGCTAAGTACAGTCTCTGTCATCATCCATATGTGCTTGAGTGTGTTTAGTACACCTGAGGGGCCAACATCATTAATGTGAGTGTGTCTATGTGTATGTCACTGTGTGTTTAGCCATTTGTCATTTAAGACAGTTTAAGCTATGCTACACTAGGGCTACATGTGTTCTCAGCATTTCTCTAGTGACTAACAGCAGAGTATTATATGCAATATGTACTTGTGTGTTTGCATGTGTTTGGTAATGTATATTTTCAGGACAAATATATAGAAAACCATTAAAAACAGTGGAATTGCCCTTAATTTTAAAATGTGTTTTTGGCTACTTTTTATTCAAAATTAATACAGTACTAGTCAAAGGATTGGACACACCTTCTGGACATTCAGTGTTTTTTGTTTTAATTAAAAATTGTCTTCATTGTAGATTAATACTAAAGTTATCCAAACTATGAAGAAATACATATGTAATTATTTAGTAAACAAAAAGTGTTAAACATGTTTATATTTTACATTCTTCAAAGTAGGCACCTCTTGCTTAGATGCCAGCTTTCTTGGCATTTTCTCAGTCAGCTTTATAAGGTGGACCTCATTATCACCTGGAATGGCTTATAGGGTAACAGCTGTGCCTTGTCAAGAGTTAATGACTTGCATTTCTTGCCTTTTAATGTGTTTGACACATCAGTTGTGTGTCTACTTTGAAGAATCTAAAATCTAAAACATATTTTGGTTTGTTTAACACTTTTAAGTTTACTACATGATTCCTTATGTGTTCCTATAACTATGTAATATATAGTTTTCCTTCTTAAAGTCACAGTAACAAAAACTTGACTAACTCTAAGGTTTAAAAAGACAATGTAATATGTGACAATGCAATAATATAACATTATTGTTTTTGGTGTATAAACAAGCACAGATATAATAGGTAAGCAGATAAAAATAAAATTGTATAAGAAATATGTACTATATAAGCCTTTAATGTATGCTAATAAAATGACTTATAATGTTATCTAACCTAATATTTAATTTATCATGAAATGTTCATACCGTGTAAAGACAGTGTGGTTTGAAAAAGGTGAATTATGACTGTGATATGAAACAGAACACTAATGTAAT
>BRDA01019746.1:10018-21274 GCA_036984385.1 Crenuchus spilurus
AGTGGTCACACTTTCGTGATCGTCACATATTACTCATTTAGTTTTATTTACCAGATTTTACTATTCGTGAAGAATTTAGAATAATGTAATCCCATTTATTTTGATTTACTCATTATACACTGCTAGTGCTTTCACACTGGTGAAAAACAAAATGGGACATATGTATGAGTTCTTGTCCAGTGTATAAAAAAACCCCATGTGTGTATGCATGTGTCTGTGTGTACTGTAGCTGCTATCAAGAGGGAATAGAACACTAACCTAAAAAATGCTGCACCCAGGCCAAAACAAAGCAGTAATAATCAGCCTGCGTCTCAAAACTCCCACAGCACAACTCTCACTGCACCGAGCAAGCCTGACATCAGCCTCTCAAACACACACACCCCAACAGGTCCAGTGGTCCAGTCACTCCACTAATGAGACCAATTATTACAGATAAGGCCTACAATAACGATGAGGGAAGAGAGGGTAGGGAAGCAGAACTTGGATAAGTGCAGAAGGCTTTAACGTCCAAAGAAAAGAAACTCTAGCCTCGCTCTCTCTCTTTCCCTGCACTCCTTCAATGAGAGGAGGCAATTACCCCATGCAAGAAAGTAATAAACTGAAAATATATTGCAATATATTGTTGCTGTCATAACAAAATCTCATATCTCTGAAATTATTACTTTAAAAGAAAATGAATACACGTACTTATTCTTTTAAAGGGTCTACATCATGCAAAACAAAATTTACATCTGTTTCCTTTTTTAATATAGAAGTTTGGTGTAGTTTTGGGTTTTAGTTTGTTAAAATGATCATATTATTCAGTCATCAGTCCATAGAAATGAAGCAATAAAAACAACCTGTTTTGAATTCACTGTTTTTGTGATGTCACAACACCCAACAGCATATATAAATTCATTTATTCTGATAACAGAAGTTTGGCCTCATTTATTCACAATAATGTTAAAATGAGGGCGGCACGGTGGCTTAGTGGTTAGCACGTTCATCTCTCAGCGCTGGGGTCTTGTGTTTGATTCCCCATCTGAGTGGAGTTTCCATGTTCTCCCCATGTCTGCGTGAGTTTCTTCCAGGGTCTCCGGTTTCCTCCCACAGTCCAAAAACATGGAGGTCAGGTGCATTGGGTACTCTAAAAATTGTCCGTAGGTGTGTGTGTGTATGTCACCCAGCGATGGACTGGCGCCCTGTCCTGGGCTTAGTTGAATAGTGTAATGCCCTGCCCTGCGCCCAGTGAGGGGGTAGGGGACTAACCGCAACCCTGATAAGGATTAAGCGGGTGTGATAGTGAGTGAGTGAATGTTAAAAGGATGGCTTCAACCTGAATTGCTTTCTTGATTGAGGCAAATGAAAGCCAGTCAGAACTGAAGTTGTTTACATGCACAGTAAATGTTTTAAACCAGCGATTATCCAGAAAAATAGTCATGCAAAAATGTTTTATCTATTATTTATATACAGTGGTAACCCTACTTACGAGCATCCCTACTAACGAGTATTCCAGGTAACGAGTTGAGATCTCGGAATATTTTTGTTCCCGGTAACGACTAAAATTCCAGCTAACGAGTAGCGTAAATTTCTTCAAGTATGCCAAACCGCTAGGGGCGATGCGGTAGAAGAGGCCAGTCAATACTTTTGACCGCTGTCCAGTAAAAGTGAAAGTGCCTGTTGAAAGCGACGCAAAGGTAGCAAAAGGTAGTGAACAAGAAAGTTAGATACATTTTACTTTTACTTTTCATATGATAAGTGTAACCATGCAGACGCCAGCCTACACGAGCACCGTTGGTCTCCCTCTCATTTGCGGCCAACCTACACGAGCGTCGTCGTTGTCAAGTTTATGTTTTAAAAACCCATATAAACACATTATTTAGCATATTAAAGTATACTGTATATTGGCCGGCTGACATGGATTAATCAGTTTTACATGTATTCTTATGGGGAAAATGCATCCAGCTAACAAGCTCGGCTCCTGCACAGATTAAACTCGTAAGTAGGGTTACCACTGTATATATATATATATATATATATATATATATATATATATTATATAAAAAATTTTTGCTTGTCTATTTTGTGTGTGTGTGTGTGTGTGTGTGTGTGTGTGTGTGTGTGTGTGTGTGTGTGTGTGTGAATTGGGGCAGTTGAGGCCTGTTAGTCTGGTCTTGTAACCAGAAGGTCACCGTTTTGATCCACAAGCAGGTCATGAAGGGCACCAACTGTAACTACCAACTGCTCCCTGGCCATCAAATTCGGTGATTAAAATTCCACTGTGTGCAACCACATTAGCCCAGTTGAATTTAATCGAATATATTTGAATGTAGGATATGGTCCCTTTAATTTTTATGCAAGTATATCTTTAATATGTCAGCTATGAAATAAAATATGACATAAAATGAATAGTGGCCAGTTTAAATGGATAAAATGAATAATAAATAGATAATTATTTCAATGCAAAAATGTATTTTCTACATTCATTTGAAATATGCAGACAACATATAAGAATAATACAAGGGTCACAGAGGACTTTGACATGAATCTGTCATGAATGCCTTCACTTCTCTTGTTTAGTCTTTTTCTCATTCTCATAGTCTTTCGCTCATGAAGAAAAGGCCCAGAGACGAGAGAGGAAGAATCCATTAAAAACCTGAATCCCAGTCCAGCACTATGTTTACAGTCTATAGTCACCAGAGGAATTGGAACAGATTTTACTCTTGTCATGTTGGAGATGTTAGGTGGGCTTTCCCACGATCATATTCTCTCACTCACTTTCTCTCTCTCTCTCTTTCTCTTAATACTTGTTGTTTTCTGCCTTCTCTCTTTCTCTTCTCCATTCCTTCGTTTCATCTTTCATGTCAGCCTGCTCTTGCCAAGAATCACTTTTGCATGCTCTGATCACGGGGCAGACTGAAGGATTTATAGCCGCTAAGACTGCGCCTTTGTTTAGAGCTTGTGGCTTGTGTAAACGTCACAGTGTAGTGTGTTGATCTTAATCTTTATAGTTTTGCCCTGGTCTATACAGTGCCTTGATTTCCACGTTATGACTGGCATGCAGAAATGACCATACGCTATTCTTCTGCCAGTTCAACTGCAGATAGTAAAACAATTGCTTAGCTTATCTCTGTGGAGGACGTAGTATCTCACAGACATTCCTAACACAGTTGTTCTCAATCCTATTCTTAGAGTGTCCTTGCCCTCAATATTCAGGTGTGATTACTGCCATCTAACAAACTGGTAGATTGACCTACCTGAGT
Organism: Crenuchus spilurus; assembly: GCA_036984385.1. NCBI lineage: Eukaryota > Metazoa > Chordata > Actinopteri > Characiformes > Crenuchidae > Crenuchus > Crenuchus spilurus. The sequence continues at coordinate 13,261 of BRDA01019746.1, forward strand.
TTGGCCCATAAGTGCATTGTTTTATATCTCTCAAAGACAAGACAAGTTTTAACAAAACTCTCAAATGGGAAACTTTACTAAACTTCATATCTGAGCATAAATTCAGCTTTGTAACATACAGGGGCGGTGCTAGGCCTGTTGGTGCCCTAAGCACAAATGCAGTCTGGGATTGGGGTTTGCGCTTGGGTGACCTGTGTGTGGAATTTGCCTTCTGGGAGGGGAGGGGCAGGTGAGACTTAAGTGGTGCCCCCATTGACAGTTGGAGCCCCTTGCACAATGTGTGATCTGCGTAGGCAGAGCTCCAGCCCTGGTAATATAACATAATGTAATATTTTTTGTAATTAAAACCTTGCGATGGTTTACGTTTTTATTGAATTATTAATTCATTTTAGTGCTTTTGTGTCAATATTTTTTTACATACCCTATATGTCCAAATGTTTGTGGACACCCCTACTATTGAATGCATTCAGCTACCTTAAGTTGCACCCATTGCTGACACAAATGTACAAAAGCACACACAGCTTGTCTAGTCCCTGTTGAGAAGCACTGCCAATAGAATATGAATTTGAGTCCAATTCCAGTTCTCTGGAATGATGACGCTCCATCCAGTACTTTTCAGATGAGTTGGAGATGAAGTAGGGTGGTTGGGTCATCTAACATTCTGACCTCCCTAACAAATTCTCACCACAATGCTCCAAAATCTTGTAGAAAGCCTTCCCTGGACAGTGAGACAGTTTCTCTAACAGCAGAATGTTTAAAGTGATAGTCAAGAGAAAGTGAAAGTGCACAATCATTGACCAAAGTGCTTGTATACAGTAATTTGATACATTGAACACTATCCATGGCACCCAGGGAGCAGTTGAGGGTTTGGTGCCTTGCTGAAGGGCACTTCAGTCATGTCCAGGGGATTGAACTGGTGACCTTCTAGTCACAATTTTGGAAGAAACAATGAGCAGGGGTCCCAATACTTTTGTATTTATAGTGTTGGCTAAACTAAGCTGTGCACTACAGCATTGGCTATAAACTACATGTTGCTAGGAACATAATAATTAAGGTATGCAAGGAAACTCTAAAAGTTGGGCTGGAGTTCTGAGTGGCTCGGCTTATGGACCCCCCCACCCCCTCCCCTGTTTGAATGACAGTAGTGAGGAGTCAAGTTGAGAGAAGTTATGGATAGTCTGAAGAATTGGGAGGCATCAAGGTGGTGGTGGGTGTGAAGTTTTCTTTACAAGTGGTAGGTAGAAATTGAGAGGCAGGGTTATGTGGTCCACCTCCCAAAATTTTTCAAACTGGATTGATGACATTAAAATAAATCTTTTTGATCACAGTCAGCAAAGAGATGTTTGGATTAAAAAAGGTGCAGAATATCATGAAAAGGACCAACTCTCTATGCTATTATGTACAGGGATGGACGGATTACGCTTTGGGTTTGTGTTACACAAGGAACAGTTCTCTGGTAGATAGAAGAATGGATTCAATTAAATACCAGCAAATTCTAGAAAAACACATTACACTGTGCAGAATTTGAAGATGAAAAGAGGATGGCTTCTACAAAAGAATAACAATCATAAATACACCTCAAAATCCACAGTGGACTACCTCAAGAGACTCAAGTTGACGGTTTTGTCTTGGCCCTCACAGTCCTCCAACCTAAACATCATTGAAATATCTGTAGAGAGACCAAAAAGAAGGCATGCAAGACAGCCCAAGAACCTCACAGAAAAGGAAGATGTTTTCAAGGAAGAATCCTGCAAACAAAACCTGAAAGAGTCTTAAGGCTGCCTTAGAACTTATAGGCCAACTTAGAAAAGACTCTGAAAATACTTTTAACAGACTAAAGTCTGACACATCCACAGACTTTTTAGTCACAGTCTAGTCACAATCTAAGGTTTTGGAAAGACTGTGGATCTTGCAGGGTCACTAATTTAAAGACTGCAACTAGATTTCTTTTGAGATTATTTCCCATCTGCTTTTGTTTTACATAGAATGAATGCAATAAAGAGCATAATTATTCCAAAATGTGTATTTATTAAACTTTGCTTTGTATCAAAAATAAAAATATAGTAATTTGCATTATATAGTAAAGTGTGCAGTGCTACCAGTGCTGAAAATACTGTCAACATTTAATCACAATGATTCCCATCCATTGATTTCTGGTCCTGTGTGTCTGCATGCTCCTCAGTTTCTTCAAGCTGTTGGGAAAAACAATGACTTTTAAGATTAAAATTATCATTAAGTAGCCTCATTCAGGAGTGTTAGCTAGTTAGCTAGCTAGTTAGCTTTAGCATAGCATACGCACCGAGAATTTTGAGGGCTTCAGCAATTTGTCCACTTTTTACTTTTCCTCTCTGTTGTGGAATAAATAGTAAAATGTGTCATAGACATAATCTTGCTCACTCCCTTTTCTACAGTCCAGGAGAACCGTGCTTTCTGAGCTCTCACTGGACTCTCCTCCATGTCCAAATTCTTTTCCATCAAACATTCATGTATTTGCCTTGCAGCTTCCTGTAGCTCCCCTATTGGTTGCATAATGTTCACATCACTATTTGCATGAGCCAACTCTTAAAACTTCTGATAATATTAAGCATGTTCGATTTTATAAGAATGCCTCGACGAGAAAAAGACTGACTAAAACTTTCAGTCCTGACCACCTTACACTTAACAACTGAGATGACACGACCACAACTCGACTCTAGCAAGACTCTCATGATTTTATCCCGACTTTGAAAAATTGTCTGTGACAGTAAATTCGCTTGAAAGTCATTAAGTGTAAGGTAGGCCTTAGTTGTTAACACAAAGCATCTCACTTGCCTAAGCGGGTTTTGCTAATTATTAATCATGCAGGGTGCCCAAACTTATGCTTTTGCTTTTTTAGTTATTTTGAAACAGTAAAATATGTAAATAAAAATTTATTTTTCCTGAAATATTAAATGTGTCTCATTTTTAACTTCATGCTGTTGGAAAATGTTTTACTTGCATAGCATCCTAATGTTTGTATGTCACTGTATATATATAAATATAAGTATATTGCAGATGTTATTTAGTCACACAAGCCAATTTTTCACTTACCTTTCTGAATAGACAGAGATCTTTAAACTACAATAAATAGTTTGTAGTGTAAGACCCACATAGATGACAAAAAAAATTCTGTATGGATTTTGAAATCACAGGCACATTTCTCCACAAATACACTGAAAAAAATGATTTTTAAGAAAGTAAAAAAAAAAACCTTGTTTATGGGAATTTTTTCTCATTTTTGTCTAAAAATAAAAAAATAAAATATTAAGTTTTGCACAAGAACATTAAGCTCATTCTCAGAACATATGTCTAACTTTTTCTTAATTAGATTTTTCAGCTCATTTTGAGCTTCATTTACCAGTTACAGGGTATAACTATGGTTTGATTGAACTTCCAGAATAAGAATAAGATTATTTTTCTTATTTAAAGAAAAAGGCCACTTAAACAAATTCTCAATTTAATATATGTATTTAATGTAATTATTTTTGCATGTAAGAAGCACAATTTTATTTCATTCTTGACAGTTTAGTTGTGTGTTAGATTCATTTGCTAGTTATAAGAATTCTAGCCAAGCAACTTTTGCTTACACCATTGGCAGATTTTTTCTCAAAACAAGAAAATATTTATCACATTTTGGAATATTTGGCTTATTTACAATAGTGCTGTTTTTGCAGTGTAGGGGAGTTCTGAGTATTACAAGCTATGTTATTCATTTTCCAACCAATGAACCAGTGTTTCCTTCACCTTTATAACATGAAAATCATAAGTACAGCAGAAGCCCCTTTAAACCACAGAGTATCAGCTTTGGAATGTAGTGTTGAGTCTATTCACTAAAGGAGTGGCAGAAATCATCACGGACTGGAATCTCATTCGGAGATGATGAAGCATTTTCTCACCCTCTCCCTCACTGAGAGACCACAAGTCTTTAAAGGCCATGAACTCCACACATTTCATATTTTAGTTTACACATTTGCTGTGTCACACAAGTCATAATGAAAGAATATTAAAAGAAACTGTGTTTATGTTACTGGACCGGCACAAGCCAGAGGGCGGAATCAAGCACCCACTGATATTTGGCCTCGTCAAAAAACACAGATACTGACCTCCTGGTTGGAATCAAGTGCAGAGAGGGGAGTGGCAGCTAAAAATAATGGAAAACAACCTGAATAAACTAAACAAAACAATAAAGCCACAGCTGGGGTTGAATGAGTGCAACAGAGGTGGAAAGGTGTGGTGCACACATGCTTCCACTGCACTGAAGTGGTAAAAATAAAGCTCTGAAATATCAAGGTTTGCTGTATAGTTTATTTGTATTTATGTTAATAATATGTAAAGTTATTAACATGCACAACTACAAATTTATGAATAATTAACTGATAAATCATTTACTTTGCCCAACTGCGGTCAGGTATCCAAAATTTGTATTGTACACTGCCAGAAACATAACAACTTGTTTTGATTTTGCAGCGAACAGGATGATGCAGACCTGCAGTTTGCACAATGCTATATGAGCTTCTATGACTTACTAGATATCCATGTAGCTCTACTGCCAAACTGAAGAAGCTTCAGGCCAAACACATCTTGGCTGCTCAACTGTATTTGAAATAAGTGTAAAATTGTGAAGATATTTTGGTGAACTACTGGTTTAATGCCTCAATAAGTATATTTCAACAGGCTTTGGCTTAGATTTTTGTACAGTACTACAGATTGTATTTTAAGATATTTCTTTTTCCTGGTGTAATTCCAGTATCTAGATAGCTGTGCTTAATACACACATGTACCTGTCTACTGACTCATTGAAGACAGACAGAGAGAGAGAAACAGAGAGAGAGAGGTACACAGGTACGCCTCACTCTACTGCCTTCATAATGTTCTTTTGTTCTTTTGAACTGGAGCAGGAGCCATGCCAGGTATGAGTGAAGACAGAACAGGGCTATTGTTTTCAGCCAAAACAGTGACACTGATCCACATTCAAATTCTCTCTCTTTTTCTCTCTCTCTCTCTCTCTCTCTCTCTCTCTCTCTCTCTCTCTGTGTTTCTCTCTCTCTCTCTCTCTCTCTGTTTCTCTTTCTGCTCATCTCTTTCTCTCTGCATCTCTCTTTCTAGTAACACATATTGACTGTAATACATGCAGACCTCATCATGTGCAGGAGAAGAAATCTCCCATCTTGCGTGCACTCGCAGCAACCTGATAGCCGTGGAGCGAGGAGACCTTGCTTTTGCTCCTGATTAGATTTATCACCCAACAATGGGTTGTTTTGAAATGGAAATATACAAGAAAAGCATGATCCAATTCAATCCAATATCTTCAAACCTTTGTTTTTGGAAAAAAAATACTCAGTTCTCAGTTTGAGGCAAAGACTTTCTTCTATAACACTGGAAGGAACTTGAGGATCTCTTCAGTAGGCCTTAGACTTGGGATAACATGTCATAAGCACAATATGAATGACACATATGACAGCTATGAAAACAAACCTGAAGACAGTACTAATGGGGTGTGACTGTGAGCCCACGTGGAATGTTTTGCCGATCACATGAAATACAAAAGATGTACTTTCTGATGTACATTTTGGCTACAATCCAACTTGTTGTGACCACAGCTGAGAAAACAAAATAGAAAATGTGACCTGTCCTTACATTAAACGACGACTCAAACATACCTCGAAACCATGTACTGACATGAACCATTTAGTAGTTACTACTGTTTGAGCAGTTTACTTACAGATAAGGAATGAAAGCAAGACAAAACACAATCCTGGTGACCTGTTTTAACCAGTTATACCATTTCTCTGGACCTTATCCAGACATGGCTCAATCAAGAAGGATTTAATGGTGATAAACACACACAAAAGACCGTTTCACTTACCCTTACTTTAGCTAGGACTAGAGCATACTGAAAACTGTTTCTACAAGATAACGTGATTTGTGAGTAATGATATCCTGATTAGTGTGTGTGTGTGTGTGTGTGTGTGTGTGTGTGTGTGTGTGTGTGTGTGTGTGTGTGTTACAGCATTGAGGCTAAAATGTTTGTTGTTATTGCGTTAACCTGCAGCAGCTGTTAGAGCAGGATGAGTGGTTGTGGTTTGAGGGTATGGCCTGAATCCCAGTCTACACACACACCCTCTTTGTAACACACACATATATACCTACCTATGAATATACCTAATATTTCCTCACTGTCTCCAAAATGCTAACCTTTCAGAAGAAAAATAGAAGAAATAAACTTTTCACATAGTGCGATTCATTTTTCATTAATTGTAAATTAATAAATTAAAGAATTATTCAAATATTTGGTGTATTTCTCATCAAATGTACACTTATGCTCATATATACTCAGATATAAACATTTGTACATTTTCTTTTATTTAGAAACCTTAAATGTAATTTGTCCAGAAATGTCCAAACTTTTGCATAAGATATATAAAATTATATAAAATATTTCCTTATTGTATAAACCACTGACAACCTTTCTCTCAAATGCCAAATACAAATACTATCATTTAGAGTACTAGACTCCCTTTACAATAAGGGTCACAAGCTGTATTTAGGACTGTATAAGCATTATTGGGAAGTTGGACAGTTTGGATAATGATATACTGGACAACCTGCCATCTTTATCAGCTATTTTATTCATTCTTTTAATCTTAGTTGATATTTAGACCTTAAATAAGTGCTACCATGAGACTTATAAGTACAGTTCTTATTGGCTAATAAGAATAAGTTTTACATAAGTGTTTTCAATAACCAGTTAATTTGAGCTTTGATCATGTTATGTCAGATCTTGAGTTGCATTAAGTTATAAACTGCTCTTATTATTAATTGAGACATTATTTATTAATACAATATATACATGTATGATACATGTACACTTTCTGTAAAGTGTTACTGGAGTAGTTATTTACAAAAAATGTCAAGTAGTTAAAATAAGATTATATATATATAGTTTCATTCAAAGGTTTGGACACACCTTTTCAATCAATGTTTTTCTGAAGTCATCCAGACTATGAAGGAACACATAAAGAATCATGTAGTAAACTTAAAAGTGTTAAACAAACCAAAATATGTTTTAGTTTTTAGATTCTTAAAAGTAGGCACACAACTGATGTCTCAAACACTTAAGGGGGCAAGAAATGCAAGTCATGAACTCTTGACAAGACACAGCTGTTAACTGAAAGCCATTCCAGGTGACTACCTCATAAAGCTGACTGAGAAAATGCCATGAAAGCTGGCATCTAAGCAAGAGGTGCCTACTTTAAAGAATCTAAAATATAAAACATATTCTGGTAGGTTTAACACTAAATAAATAAATCCATATTTATTTCTTCATAGTTTCGATGATTTATATATTAATCTGCAATGTAAGGAAACAAAGAAAAAATAACATTGAATTATTTGTCATTATTCTTCCTTGTAACTCTCAGAAATTACCCTGTCATCCTCTTTAAATTCCACCTGTACTAATCTGAGTGAGCTATCTGCTCTCTAAGCCTAAATAATAGAGCTCTATTGTAGACTGTCAATCCTTTTTAATGAGCTAAATTAACTGTGTTTTCTTCTCAGTAGCCCTAGTGTGGCAGCCCACAAAGATGTGGACCCGCCCTCGCCCACGAGCCATGAATCACATCTAATCTCATGCAGGCTAACAGATTAGCCACTCTGAAAACTGGCTAATCTCCTCTTCTCACACCCAGTCTTCCAGCAGCCACTGCCAGAGCCTGGGCTTTCACACAGGGTAAAGGTGTCTGATTCAGGAATAAATTAACACAGAATATCGGGGATCCAGTTTCTCCATGTGTTGTTAATAACATAAGCTACATTTTTTGCTTGTGAGTGAGGAGCTTCAGCCGTGTCAGCCGGCCAATATACAGTATACTTTAATATGCTAAATAATGTGGTTATATGTTTTTTTTTTTAAATAAACAAGACAAGGACGACGCTCATGTAGGCTGGCCGCTAATGAGAGAGAGACCGACGGTGATCGTGTAGGCTGGCGGCT
>BRDA01019752.1:0-17599 GCA_036984385.1 Crenuchus spilurus
AAAAGCTACCCTAGAAACCCTTTAGGCAAAAGCTACCCTAGAAACCCTTTAGGCAAAAGCTACCCTAGAAACCCTTTAGGCAAAAGCTACCCTAGAAACCCTTTAGGCAAAAGCTACCCTAGTAACCCTTTAGGCAAAAGCTACCCTAGTAACCCTTTAGGCAAAAGCTACCCTAGAACCCTTTAGGCAAATGCTACCCTAGTAACCCTTTAGGCAAAAGCTACCCTAGAACCCTTTAGGCAAATGCTACCCTAGTAACCCTTTAGGCAAAAGCTACCCTAGTAACCCTTTAGGCAAAAGCTATCCTAGTAACTCTTTAGACAAATCACAAAAGGCTGAAAAAGGAAGCTAGGCTAGAGGCTAAGCTGGGAAGAAAAAAAGATCCAAAAAAGACCTGCTGAAGAGAGGGGTTGCGTACAGAGTACCAGAGCACTAACAAAGACGAGCCACGACAGAATGAATGAGCATGGTATAAATAGTGAAGAGTCTGATGAGGTGAATGAATTGCAGGTGTGTAGGTTATGAGAAAGGCATGACTGAACACGAAGGATTCTGGGAAATGTATTTGTATAACTGAGCAGAGTACATGGAGAGCAAGCTAGAGAGCAGGGCTGATGGGAATTGTAGGCAGAGGCGTGTGTCTGGAGAATGAACCAATGAGAGAGAGAGTGAGCGAGAGATTGAGTGAACGAGGCCAAGAGCAGGAGCGACATCTCGCGTGAACGAACAGGAGAGAGAGAGAACGAGCGAGAGAAGGAGTGAGCCTGATAGGGCAAGAGACAGAGAGAGAGAGAGCGCGCATGTGTGCGAGCGAGCAGGACTGCCTGGTAGAGAGAGAGAGAGGGATTGAGCGAGCGAGCGAACGAGGGATTGAGCGAGCGAGCAGGAGAGAGAGAATGGACAGAGCTAAGTGGGTAAGGGTGCCAGTACAGGTAGGTGGGGGCCATGATCGTGACAATCTGGAATGCGTGGTGAGGAGCAAAGGAAGAATTTCATTGTACATGGAAACTTGTTTCCTCATTGTGCAAATGACAAACTCTGAATTGAATTTGAAATCTTTGATAACCTCTCTGTTAAAAAAATATTTGATAGAAAGTTACAAATCTTTGCTAGACTATGTTATAATAATAGGTGATTAACCAGACCCGGCGGCATGGGCGGGCATTGGGGGACAATGCCCCCCCACAGAGTGAGCTGTGCCCCCCCTGACTGGACTGGAAGCTGTTTATATGTTTTGTTTTTTACCTCGGCGTGGCCATCTTTCTATTTTTTCTATCTCGGTTTGTCAGTCATACAATTCAACCAGTCAGTGAAGGCAAGGCAACATTCTAGCCAATTACAGTTAGAGGGGGGCGGGTCACTGACTTTAATGTTCATACTACAGAAACGACTACGCTCACTGTTGTTCATGAGGCATGGATATTTGAACTTATTCCCAAACAAATAAGAGGACAAGTGACACCGGCATAAACGAGAGCGGACAGGAAGCAGCACCATGCATTTCAGTTGGAAACATAAGCACTGAAGTTAACACTGGAGTAAACATTCATGCTAGGAGGGTTAGCTACAGCAGCTAGGGAGCACAAGGAGCAGAACCGATCAGTGATCCGCCAATTGGAAGAAACGTGAGTGACGACATCAGCAATAACAACACTGAAGTCACACATTACACAAACTACTAAAAGTGGAGTAAACTCCTTTCGGCCCCCACCCCTCCTCCATCCCACACACAAACTTGGGTTTCTTGCAGGCAGAAGTGTAACACTTCTTTGTTCTGCTCCTTAGCTGTTGTAGTTAACCCTCCTATTGTGAATGTTTACTTCAGTCAGTGTTCAGCCTGACATCAGTGCTTATGTTTATCACTGCATGTGTTTATGCTTATGTTTGACTTTTAATTTAATTGAATGAACACAGTACTGCACTATTGTTTTTTTTTTTTTTTGTTAGATTTTGGGATGTTATTGAAAGATTGTTTCTCAGCATTGTAGTAGGAGTGGTCACAGAGCCGCTGTTCAACTTGAAGCAAATAAAATGTTTGTTCAAAAAATGTGCCCCCCTGAAAAAATACAATGCCCCCCCTTTAAATTGTTTCTGCAGCCGGGTCTGTGATTAACCCTTATCTAGGTTCGGGGTACACTGAAGGTATCCCTCATTTACATTGTAGCGAATGTAATACATAAACGAAAACACAAATCTATGTAATTATAGACGAGATAAAAGATAAATGTAAAAAAAGTTAAAAATGATGGTAATTTGATCTAAAAAAGAAATCAATTTACACAAACCAAGTAAAATAGTGAAAATGATAAGAAGATAAGGCACAAAATATAGATAACTGATAATATAATAAAAACAGGTCTTCAGGAATAACTAAAATAAATAAATAAATAAATAAATAGAAATAGCTAAAAGAAAAGAAAAAAATAAGTAAAACAGACCTGAATAAAATAAATAAGAAAGTCAGTTAATAAAAGTAAAATAGGAAATGCAGTAAAACAGTGACAGACTGAGTAGAGGTGGTTAGAGATTAAGAGTTTAAAATGATAAAGTGACACCAGTGAGCAGAGTTTTAGAGTTTCCTGCAGTGAGTTCCAGCTCACTGGTGCACTGGAGCCTAAAAGCAGATTTTCCCAGTTCACTAAACACTCTTGGGTACATGAAGTTAAAACTCTGCTAGACTGTTAATCTTTGTTAAATTATGTCATAAATCTTTCTTAGTCTGTTAAATCTTTGCTAGACTATGTTAAATTGACTGTATACTATCATATTTTTGAACAAAGCATGTTTTTAACTTGTTTAGGCTTGTCAAAGCAAGCTAAAATTGCATGAAACAACGAGTTTACTGAGTTTAATAGCAACGTAATGGGTGGTGGAAGGCTGTGTCCAGTGGAATTTCTAAGTAGATGTGATGGTGTACCAGGTGGTGTTTATGGTGTTGCTACATGAATGCTAAGGTTGTGCTAATATGATATGTTCATATAGTGTATTAACTGTGATTTAAATCTACTTCCTGCTACTTCCTACATTTGAATGAGTTCAAATAATCTTTGAGAGACTGAGAGAAATAAGTGTGTCCCCAGCTATTTGTACTCTGTTCTGCTTTGTCTATGAAACAAAGTTATATGCAAAGTCATATGCAAAGATTTATCTCACTTGTTTGTAGGATGCAGCCCACCACACACACGTTTAGTGTAGAAGTGTGGTTAGAGCTCACTGGTCTGTATACATGCTGAGGTTTTTCATTGCAACTTCTGTGAACTCTGGTAAGTTTAAGATAAAGCTGGACAAGCTGTCTGTATAATATACAGTTTGCAGGAGATGCTCAGAGAACATGTTTATTGCTCAAATGTCACTCTTTAATGTCTTAATGGAGATTCTTCTAAAATTCCTTAGGAGAAATAACACGAGACAAAAAGACATTCATATAAAACTAGGTTACTAACATAATATTCATGCCATAAAATCTGAGGAGACCTAGATGACCAATGGTTGAGATCTTAGCAAATCTGAGCACAATGTGAGACTTTATTGAGATCTGTATTATATCACAAGGAGACATGAGGTGTTTTTCCTGAGGAGAAACATTTGAGCAGCATGGACTTATGTCTCCATCTGGTCTCACTGTGGTCAAGGAGAGACTAGTGCACTTTAACAGGAGTCTTCCTGGTAAAACACAAATAAATGTATTTTATGCAAACTATAGGAAGATCCTAATATCCAGAGCTGTTTTATTTCTCAAATGTTGCTCTTTGTTGGTGCAGGAGATGTCATAAACAATCTCCAGAAAGGAGACATGCAATACTTCTGTTACAAATCAAAACAGTCATAGAATACAAATTGAGAAGAAAGTTGAGAAACGGTTGAAGTTCCCATAATAGTCAAACAATCTCTGAGCGCAACATGAGACATTGTGAAGACTCAAGTGGTGCTTTCAAGAGACATGTATTCAGATAACTGTCATAATATTCACAGCATAAAAAGTAAGGAGACCTAGATGAGCAATGGTTGAGATCTGAGCATGAGGAGATGTGTACACAAGGAGACGTGAGATGGTTTTCCTGAAGAGAATTTGAGCAGCATAAGGCTTAAGTCTCCTTGTCTCCACCTGATCTCACTGATGTCTAGAAGCTATTGCACTCTTAAAAGTGTGTTGTTGAGTGTACGGCTTGCAGTGCTGACAGAGATCAGAACATCTTTGTGCTGATGCACTGATTAGTTATTCTGACAGGGCTGCACTATTAATTATACATCTATAGATTGTGACACTGTTTAATGGTTCATAAGAACAGTACTTGTGGTCCAGTCCAATAAAAATGACGAGATGACTGCTTCAAGCTATAATTCATCAACATAAAGAAATGTTAGTATATTTATAGAATTATTTCTAGAAGCATGTTTGTATATCTCTTAATAAGTAAGACTTTCTTTTTCATTCACAGCCCACATCTACATGCTTCTAAAGTTCTGTGGTCAGTTCATGTCTCACTTCCTCTTTAACCAGCGTTCAGTGGAACATAAGCAGACATGCTGACATGCTGACGTTTTCAGATGACAGAATGAAAACTCCACACCTTCACATATGTAAGTTCATTATGTTATTGTTTTGTTTTTATATTATTAACACTTTATAAGCCACAGTAATTTTTAATGTTTTTAATGTGATAGTTATGTTTCTGGTGGTCCCCAGGGTGACTCAGAGGGGGGCCGTGCTTTTGCTGTGATAGCTCCTAGATTAGTTTAATTTATTTTTAAGTCAACTCTTAAGACTTATTTACTTTCTTTGGCTTTTATATAACTTATGTAAAGTAAATATATTGTTTTAATATTTTACCGTTTTTTTAATATTGAAGTACTTTTTTGTGCAGGACTTTGGTCAGTGGTGTTGTGTTTAAATGTACTTTATAAATAAATTAACATTGTTTCTATTTCTTTTCATAGATTTTCTCATATGGACTCAAGCTCAAAGCCTGAAAGTTGAATTTGGACAAAATGTAACATTAAATTGTGTTAACATCACTGGTTCTCAGATATACTGGTATATACAGACGGGATGTGATGCTCCAGTGCCAATATTTTGCACCTCATGCAACAGCAGTCGTGGTCCCATTTACTACAAAACAGCTGTGAACAAGTTTTATTTACAAGCAAACTCTTTACTGATACAAAACATAACAGAAGAAGATCTGGGAGATTATTACTGTGTACCTACTGTAACGCCAGTTTTTAGTAACGGATTAAAACTGGAAATCAACGCCACTGGTAAGAGTCTTTATGTCACTCTACTGTTGAGTTATATAGAATTACTTAATTATGTCTGTTCTCTGAGAGCTGTGAAACTAATGTTTTATTCTTGAAGTTTGATCTGTAGACCAAAGCAAGTTCATTTTATTTTATAAGAAACTTATTTAGACATTTTTCCTCAACTTTGGTGGCAACACACAAACTACTACTGCACTACTTTCTGTTTTTTAAAAATGAAAAGAAACTTAACCACTATGTACTAAACTCAGTCAAACACTTCTTCTGATTTCTGTACTACAGCCTTTCCAGCACTGCTTAAAAAATTTCTTAAAGACTTTAATTTCAGAGTACAGACAATAAACGCATAAATAAATAAATAAAATGGGCAAATGTGGATGTTACATGACGTTTGAATACTAAACTCCTTACTAAGCTTTTGATACTGAAGTAACAGCTCATCATTTGAGTCTTATTTGTATGTTTTTTTTTGAAGGACCTACAATGGTGCATGTAAACAAGATCAGCGAACAGCAACCACCGCCATGGACACCATGGCAAAGTCTGACTCTGGCTTCTGCCCTGCTTAACCTCATTTTAATCATTCCAGTTATTGGTGAGTGAGTGTATGTATTATAAGTGTAGTATGCAGTATTGTAGTATTCAGTATTGTACTGGATCACAATTCAAGAACAAAAGGATTGTTTCCCTCATATTGTGGTACGCTTTTGTGTTTTCTCGACTAGTTTACTGTAACGCTATACTACCAGATATACCAGAGAGCTCGATTTCAAACTTACAGAGAGTTCAGAGTCCTGACTGGAACAAAAATGAGGGCTCACGTCACATCTTCACTCTCGTCATTTAGAATTGATTTAAAGATCCTCATCGTGGTTTTTAAAGGTCTCCATTGCTTGGGCAGAGCCAACAAGAGGATCTTAACATCAATTTTATGCTCAGTGACAAGATTATTAGTTGCGTTTCACAAGAGCCCTCAGATCAGCTCATAGGAACATGCTGCTTGTTTCATCCACTCAGTACAAAACCTTTTCTCACTACGGCCCTAATCTGTGGCATTCCCTTACTGATGACCTGAGAGCTCTCAGCAAGCTTACGATATTTAACAGACATACTTATATAAAGTAGCATTTTAATCATATTTGATCTATTCTGTTCTGTTAATACTGTTTTATTTATTCTGTGTTTTATTTTCATTTTTAAGGTAAAATTGACAGAACCACCTTTAACACTTTAAAGGCACTGTATGTAGTTTCCAGCGACATCTAGTGGTTTAGTTTCCATATTGCAACCAACTGAAAAGTATTTCCGCAGACCCCCCCCCCTTCCAAACATGAACGGTGGCCGTATGGTGTCAAATCTTTGATACTCCCGAACACGATGTCTAATAGCAGGTTTAGAGCTAGTGATATGTCAAGTGGTAAGACTAATTTTAATTAGAAATTTAGGAATTGTAATATGTAAAATTATCATAGCTACAATGCAAAAACATTTTCTGCACTTCAGTAGTGCTATTGTAAATGTTAGCTGTTTTCTGTACAAAAGACAAGATAATGTAACAAAGTAAACACATCAAACTTTTTTTTTTCACGGCAAGACGGTGGCGTGCAGTTGCGCAGCGGCTTCTCACGCTCCTAGCTACCCAGTTTTAGTAGTTTTTATGTCGGTTTACGTCGGTTATGATACTGAATTCACATGCCCTAGGCGGCTGAGTTACAGCCAAACCGAACTCCTCCAGATAAGACAAAGTTTAGCCACAGAAGCAGCAACTCTGGACAACACCGTTTGGGCTGAGCTGAGCAGACTATGGCTTCTCCGGACACCGGCCCGCCGGAGCGGAATCCATGCCAGGAGGAGAAGACGAGACTGGTGTCAGAAGCAGTGCAAAAGGGGTGGCGTGCTAGCCAGGCTAAAGGCTAACGCCCTCTGGACAACAAGCTGAACATCCTGCGGCTGAGGATGAATGTTTCTGAGGAGATGAGGAACTGCGCGGTGATTTGTCTCACAAAAACATGGCTGATCCAGAGCATGCCGGACTCGGCCTTCCAGCTCGGCGGTCGGCAGCTCTTCCGAGCGGAACGTAACCAGCAGTCCAGGAAAACCAGAGGGAGCTGTTTAATAATCTACGTCAGCGAAGGTTGGTGTACAAACAGTGTGTTGGTAAACAGCCACTGTCTGAGACGAGCATAAGAATGTTCCGCCATCTTAACAAATAAACCAAAAAACCTTTATTCTTGCTTCTCCTTCGTGTATTTCTTCTTATTGAGGTATACGTTTATTTCTTTCTCCTGTTTTATGTCAGCCAACAGTAAAACAAAGCTACAGCGCCATCAAATTTGAGTGGCCAATTCGTCATTACAACACAAACGGTTTCAGTTCGCTAGGCTCTAGTTTGTCCTTTTCGAACTACTGTAGAAACATGGCGATGTAACATGGTGGCCTCAGTCGGTGTTTGACCCGCGACCAATGTAGATATAAACAGCGTATTCTAAGGTAAAATAATCAAATGACTTCTTAGTTTATAATGATTAGATGTGTTTTTAATCATTTTTATTAGTGATTATCTTAAATTCTGCTAAAAGATAACCCAAAATATTACATAGTGTGCCTTTAACAAGTAATTACTACTAACTTTATTTCTTGCATATAGTTCTCTAACACTAGGAGTCAGTATATTATACCACACATGGCCTTTCTGTAGATTTTCTGCACTAAATGTGTTTTGAACTCTTGACTTACTAAGAGCTTGGTACAGTTTCAGGTTCTGTATTATGGGTATGTGCACATTAGTCTGCACTTTCACTGGGCCCCACTGACCTGGACAGGTGTTTCTTTTACAATTTTATTCTGTGTTGTACTATAAAACAGCTCCAGATTGACTGGTTTTGCTTGTTATTTTATTTGTATTGTTTTATTTGCATTGAGTTATTGATTTTATTTCTTTGTTTTATATTTGCATTGTTTTATCCTAATGTTAATGATGACTTTTATTGTGTCTTTTTTATTGTGACTTTTATTGATGTAAAACACTCTGACAAACATTCTTGGAATAATACTTTAATAATAAACAGTATTATTATTATTATTATTATTATTATTATTATTATAAGATCAGTTTTAGTGTATATACCAGAAAAACAAATGTTCCTCACTTTTAGAAATACAAGCGTTTGCTGCAGCATTTGAAATTTTAAGTTTCTTCACTCCTCCGGCCAAATACAGAAACTAAGCTGCGGAAACATGTTTATGTGAGGTCACAGATACATTTACATGTGTATTCCACACCTGTAAAAACATTAGGTTCAGACTTGGTAACCTAGTGGCAGGAGACACATACATATATGAGTAACACTTTATAATAACTTCATTAATATGCCATTAACTAACTGTTAATAACAGTGAACAAATCATTATTTCATGAGAATTTGAACATGAACAAATGTTTATAAATGACAGTTCGTGTAGTTACTAATAATTGTATTCATTTTTGCAAATGTTTAGTAAAAAAAAAATCAGTAAAAAAATTTGTAAAAATCATTAGTAAATCATTTGTTAATGAAATTCTCATTACCTAATGATTTGTTCACAGTTATTAATCATTAGTTAATGAGCTTTTAATGAAAGTTATTATAAAGTGTTAGCCATATAGGTAGTATACAAAATTTCACTTTCACTTTCAAACTGGTGTAGAAACCTCACCCCTAATGACACACCTGGCCAAAACTCAGTGAGCAGTGCACTGAAGTGCTTCAGACTGGAATGAGGCACAATACAGGGTAGCCAATAACAACACAGCTCATTTACATATATCAGCCTTAATGGTTCAGTACCAGCCTGTTTAATTCATATCAAGTGGTTGTGTAAATATGAATTATGACTCTTTTAGTATATATGCCCACACAAACAAGTGTCCTCACCAAGAAAACTACAGCACATTTACGTAATCTTGTTACAGGTTTACAGGACTTTTACAAAATTAATTAGGAAAACTTTGTTTCCATGTTCAGCTCTGCTAGTGAGCCACTGCAGAAGATCTTCCAAAGGCCAAAGACAATGTCCAGACTCCAGTCTACAACAGCACCAAGACCTGAGCAGCATACTGGTACGATAACAATACATTAAAAACAGGCTATAGTTATTAGCAGTACAGCTATGAAGCTACTGTGAGCTTTAAACAGTACAATTGTGCTAAGCTTATTTTAGTTTAAACAGAGGGTTTACAGAATATTAAAAAAGTAAAAACTTTAAGCAGCTTATCTACTGTCACTTGAGGGCACATCTATTCACCAACTAATATCCAATCATCTCATTATTGTTGCAGTATGAACAGATTGAGTTCCCTACACTAGCCAGAGGAGAGAGGCTGTTTGACAAAACCTTCGACATAGTGCGACTCCCAAAGTAGAGAGAATATCTTAGCAATGTGTGATAAGATTATGTTCTGTATTTGAAACAGTTTGTTATTTGTTATTCTATTCCTGAAGATGTGATGTTTTGTTCTGATGCTATTAATGTTTGTGTCCAAAGCAAACTATTTTTACATTTTTATATGCCAGATGAGCCAGGTAGAGTGGGCGTGGCTTTCTTCATAGGCAGTGTAATGGGGAGTGTGAGGCGATATTGGCTCCAATATTGAACTCAAGTTGGTGCCAGTAGTCATAACTGTATTGTGTAGCATTAGTCCTATGATTTTGAATGTAAAAATTTTACATTTGGTTCTTTAAACTAGGAGCACACATCCTTTTGGGGTGTATTAGGGCTATGGTGGTGGGATATGATGGGTGCATGTGGACTTTGAACAAAACTTGGTTTGATTTTTTGTGGAATTTGGTGGCCTTTACATTGTATATTTATACTCAAGCCCCAAAAGAGTTTGTACATCAGACTGTAACATGACTGAATACACACTGACCACAGTGATACAGTGAACATCATAATAAAAACACTTTTTTCTGTTTGACTGGATTTAATGACTATTAGCCTCCTTTCAGCCTAAATGTTTAACAATTTGAATATCAGGAAAATCTCAACACACTCCACTAAAAGTGTAGCCAAGAGGAGGGGTGTTGAAGTCAACCATGGAACATTTGGTTCCACTAATAATATAATTATAATATTAAATGTTGTTGTTATTATTAGTATTATTATTATTATTATTATTATTATTATTATTATTATTAGTTCATCATTACATCACTGTGACTTTCTGATGTCCATCCAAAGTACCAGAACAAGTTTTTGATTTAATATTTCTGTTCATCCTCTCATGACATTCATTTCTGGACGGTCTCTACCTGCAGATATTATACAGAAGAAGAAATGTAGCATCACAAATTAAACATCTAACACTGAACAGAGAACAAATCTGCCCATTAACCTTCACCTTCTACTAATGCACCTACTTTACTGTCCTCTGCTGGTTGTGCTGCAGAATCATCATCTTCAAATATTAATAAACTACTTCCTCTAAAGTTTCTAAATGTATTTTTATTTTAACTTTATTCTAAATGACACACTCATGACTGTGACATGAAGACATTTCAGCTGCTCTTCCACATAAAGTGAACTAACACTTCACATCATATCATCCACTTTCTATAAACAAAAGCATTTGATGATGGTGCAGAAGTAGAAGTGTTGAACCATGAAATGCTGTTAAAATGTAAATAAATATTAAAGTCGTGCCTTATTGCTTCTATTTAAAAAACTATGACATTATATATAAAAGCAGAGAGACTAAAGTAAAAGGACATGAACTGTGACATATAGAGTCCACCTCCATTTTGTATGTGTAGTTGTGTTGGTCTAATCTCTGAGACAGTCGCTGCCACTTCATCAGTGTAACGAACATTTGACCGACACTATGAAGATCAAACTGACAAACTGATAGCTGTTTATTTCAGTGTACACCATATACAGGCCTTCTTAAAAACATGATGTGGTTTGATGTGTATGAAAGGCATGCAGGCTAAATAAAGTTAATCTGTGTTTATATGCTTTCATTATATGTTACACCAGGCCAGTCTCACACAAAAATGTCGCAGGGTTGATGATTCTACCCGGTGATGTTTTCTGCTCGTTCGGAAACCCCCAGATTTTGTGTCATCACCCAAGTGCAGTCTGCCATACTGCTTTGCTGTTTGTGTTTTCAGATTTATATTTATCATTAACAGGACGTTACTTAAAATGGAGGGATAAATGGGGATCACGGCAGACACCTGCACTGTTTGTATGACCGATAAGCTAACTGAAATAAGCTTTAAGCTTTAAGCTTATTGCAATAAGCTAACTACCTAATGCTAGCCTAGATGAGCTAAGCAAGTTAAGACTCTTCACATAAGTGGGTTAAATGGTTTTATAGCGCCGAAACAACCAAGGTGCGGGCATTTATACGAAAGCAAATGGAATTGGCAAATGTTGGTGTGATAATTGTCGATGCACCACCAACCATCAACTAGTTAGGTAGCAATATGGCGGACGTTCGACTGCACTCGGGTGATGACACAAAATCCAAGGGCTTCCGAACGAGCAGAAAACGTCACCGGGTAGACAGTCAGACGTAGCACTTGAGAAAGTCAACCCTGTGATGTTTTCGTGTGAGATTTTGTTGGTTACACTGACCTTGAAGCTCCAGTCCAAAATGCCAAGCTCATGTACATTTGAACTGACAATGTAATAATAAGGTTAGACTTGGCAGAACAATCTCTATAAAGCATCTTCTGGGATTGTAACTTCAGAACAGGCACCAAGTTCATTGTTAGCATTACAAACGTATTTCAGGCCCACTAATGCCAAAAAAATGTAATCATGGTTCATGTAGAAATATACCTTCAATCATCATTTTTTTCTTTTCTTTTGTAGAATCGGTTCTCAGTGGTTCTACAGAATGGAGTGCAGAAGGACTGCAGCACCTTCACTGTGGTGGAATTTACTCAGCTTAGCCCTGAGCTATAGACCTAAACCACATATGAACCTCACAAGCTGTTGTCTATTAATTCCAGCTCAGAATATCTAAAGAAAGAGTGAGGCAGTAATCTGCAGAGGTGGGAGTAAGTCCCTCATGTGCAAGTCACAAGCAAGTCTCAAGTCATCGCCTTCAAGTCTCAAGCAAGTCCCAAGTCACTGTGGTGAGAACCAAGCAAGTCAAGTCGAGTCCCTGCTATAAGTCAAGCAAGTCACAAGTCAAGTCATACAAATATGGTCTGATCTACCCCAGTTTACACATTTAAATCAATATAGATGGTCATATACAAATTGAGATTTATTTCAACATAAACTAAACCTATTAAACATCAAATAAACCTCAAACATACAATTATATAAATTACTTAATGGCTTACTTCCCCAATTAAGAGGGTCACGCCATTTCTCCATAACATATTAATACATCCCTTGAAGGTGCTTCTTAATGAACATTTCTGAGCAAAAAAAAGAATTGAATCATCAACTGGATAGTAGATAAAACTAGAAAAGTGCATTTCCTGAAGGAAACGCGGGATATTGCGCATTGCTAACATGGCCCACAAGCTAAGGTATCCAAATTGGTTTGTAATGTGATGCTTTGGTTTTTGTGGTGGTTGTTATGGCCCCCAAGGCGGTTGCTATGGAACCCAAGGTGGTTGCTATGGCACCCAAGGTGGTTGCTATGGCACCCAAGGTCGTTGCTATGGCACCCAAGGCCGTTGCTATGGCACCCAAGGCCGTTGCTATGGCACCCAAGGTCGTTGCTATGGCACCCAAGGCCGTTGCTATGGCACCCAAGGCCGTTGCTATGGCCCTCAAGGCCGTTGCTATGGGACACAAGACCGTTGCTATGGCCCTCAAGGCCGTTGCTATGGGACACAAGGCCGTTGCTATGGGACACAAGGCCGTTGCTATGGCACCCAAGGCCGTTGCTATGGCACCCAAGGCCGTTGCTATGGCACCCAAGGCCGTTGCCATGGGCCTCAAGGCCGTTGCTATGGGTCCCAAGGTGGTTGCTATGGGTCTCAAGGCCGTTGCTATGGCACCCAAGGCCGTTGCTATGGCACCCAAGGCCGTTGCTATGGGACCCAATCCGGTTGCTATGGCACCGAAGGCCGTTGCTATGGCACCCAAGGCCGTTGCTATGGGACCCAATCCGGTTGCTATGGGACCCAATCCGGTTGCTATGGGACCCAAGGCCGTTGCTATGGCACCCAAGGCCGTTGCTATGGCTCCCAAGATCATTGCTATGGCACCCAAGGCCGTTGCTATGGGACCCAAGGCCGTTGCTATGGGACCCAAGGCCGTTGCTATGGGACCCAAGGCCGTTGCTATGGCACCCAAGGCCGTTGCTATGGGACCCAAGGCCGTTGCTATGGCACCCAAGGCCGTTGCTATGTCACCCAAGGCCGTTGCTATGGCACCCAAGGCCGTTGCTATGGCTCCCAAGGTGGTTGCTATGGGTCTCAAGGCGGTTGTTATGGGCCTCAAGGCCGTTGCTATGGCACCCAAGGCCGTTGCTATGGCACCCAAGGCCATTGCTATGGGACCCAAGGCCGTTGCTATGGGACCCAAGGCCGTTGCTATGGGCCTCAAGGCGGTTGCTATGGCACACAAAGCGGTTGCTATGGGCCAAAAGGCGGTTGCTATGGTACCCAAGGCGGTTGCTAAGGGACCTAAGGCTGTTGCCATGTCTCTATGTGAAAATGAATGGGAAGAACGAGGGATGAAAAGATGACAAAAAGAGAAGTGCGGGTCAGTATGGCCCTGCACTAGAGCTCTGTTATCTGTCCTGATGGAGTACATGAATGTTGGTGGCTGTTGGTACACAGAAACTCTGTGGCTTGAGTGTATGTGAAAATGAATGGAAGTCAATGGGAGGAACGAGGGAAGAAAAGATGACAAAAAAAGGAGTGCGGGTCAGTATGGCTCTGGACTACAGCTCTGTTACCTATACCATGATGTAGTATATCAATTTTGGTTGTTGTCGCGCAAATGGAAGCCTGGAATTTGGTATGGCCAAAAATGAATGGAGGTCAATGGGACGAAAAAGGGACGGCAATAAAACGACAAATAAACGAGTGCGGGTCAAAACAACAGTTCATTTGTGCTCAGGGGCCTGCCCTGATATAGTGTATCAGAAATGGTGCAAGTCGCTCAAGCAGAAGTACAGTAGATGAGCATGCATTTTTGCTCCCCATTCATTCTCTATGGGAAAAAAGTCCCAGATTAAGGAAGTTTTTAGGAAAACCGCAAATCCGATCAAAATTCTGTATACGAGCCTGGATCACACAATCGGGCCGAACAATCTGGAGTTGGAACGGTGTCGATATTTCAAAAACTGCGGGACAAGAAGTGCGTCAAAAATCCGGCGGAAGAAGAAGAAGAAGAAGAAGAAGAATATATGAAAAATCGAATAACAGTATATTGCGCATTGCAAAGAAATAAGTATATAAAAATAAGTAAAAACATATTGCCTGAAATGTAAACCTGTTACCTATAAAACAATGTCTGAAATGTTAATATTACAAACATTACAAAACATTACATCAAACCATTAAAACATTCACGTAATGTTTTTAGTGTGCCACATACTATTCGTGCTGTTTTGTCCAGTTCATATCCACACTAGCAAACATCTCTGACACAACATTAAAGAAACATTTAACTTTAGCATAACTTTCAAATGTAATCTTATTTTTACATATGCTTAAGGTTGGCGCTGCGCAAGGGGCTGCCCTGCCAGCAGTGCTGGGACCTGAATTTCCCGCAAAGGGATTAAAAAAAGTATCTATCTATCTATCTATCTAGATGTCAAGGTTGTTAGACAGTTTTGATACAAACAGAACAAAATTACAATAGCATGTGGCACACAAAAACCACGTGTTTTTTTGTTTGTTTGTTTTTTGTATACATTTTGTGTGTTTGTTATTTTGTATACATTTGGTCCGATTAGGTTTATTTTCACACTGCATTTTTGCAATCGCTCCTAGAACTTTTATTATGACATGCCCACGTACTGCCGTCATCACTTACGTGGTGTGCATCTTCCTACACTCAACACTGATTGGTTTGTAGAAGGATGTGCATCTGACATGTTTACTTTTATATAGCGCACAGTTTCATTAGTTTAGTTTAAGTTGCTCCATCATCCTGTTATATCCTTTCTCTCTCCTTATCTCAGAAAATAAGCTGCACGTTTCAGTATTTTGTGCGTTTTTAAGCTGACTGTTCACATGTTCATCAGACAAAAATTATATTAAACATTTTGTCTCCTCCTCGCTCCATGTGCTACCACGGCTCATTGTTGCTGTTGTTTAGCATTCTGCCTGCACTGTAAAATCAGCCGATCATGCTTCTAAATAAAATCTTCTAACGTAATCTAACTGTTTTTAAATTGCAAATATTTAAATAAAAAATCAATTGTTTTTGAGTCATCTGTTTCAAGTCTAAGTCAAGTCTCAAGTCAGAAAGACGAAGTCAAAGTTAAGTAGAGTTGTTCATCAGCATTAATCAAGCAAATACCGAGTCCTCAAAATTGTGACTCGAGTCTGACTCGAGTCAAGTCATGAGACTCGAGTCCCCCACCTCTGGTAATCTGAATCATTTTAAAAACATTTTAGTTGAATGAGTAGAAAGTGTTTACTCTGACCAGACAATTCTCTACCTGCAGATATTATACAAAAGAAGAAATGTAGCATCACAAATTAAACATCTAACACTGAACAGAGACCAAATCTGCCCATTAACCTTCACCTTCTACTAATGAACCTACTTTACTGTCCTCTGCTGGTTGTGCTGCAGAATCATCATCTTCTATTATTAATAAAATACTCTAAACTTCCTCTAAAGTTTCTAAATGTATTTTTATTTTAACTTTATGACACACTCATGATTATGACATGAAGACATTTCAGCTGCTCTTCCACATAAAGTGAACTAACACTTCACATCACATCATCCACTTTCTATAAACAAAAGCATTTGATGATGGTGCAGAAGTAGAAGTGTTGAACCATGAAATGCTGTTAAAATGTAAATAAATATTAAAGTCGTGCCTTGTTGCTTCTATTTAAAAAACTATGACATTAAATATAAAAGCAGAGAGACTAAAGTAAAAGGAAATGAACTGTGACATATAGAGTCCACCTCCATTTTGTATGTGTAGTTGTGTTGGTCTAATCTCTGAGACAGTCGCTGCCACCTCATCAGTGTAACGAACATTTGACCGACACTATGAAGATCAAACTGACTCTCATTGGTGAGTTTATTCACTACAGTTCAATAATATTTGTCAGTCTCATCTTGTGAGAAAAGTTTGACTTGTTTATGATGTTTTCTCTCTGTAGGTCTCCTGTTGTGGTGCACATCTGCAGGGGGTTTCACAGAAAAGCTGGTAGATTTAGGACAGAATGTGATTTTAAAATGTGAGATCACAGTAAAAAATGTACACTGGTATCTTATAAATCCACCACATCCTCCAGTGTTAATAGTGGAATCTTTCCATAGTAAAACCACAGACGCAGTATATAGTGATCCAGTCTTCAGGAAGAGCTACTCACTGCAGTACAATAGTAGTTTAGTTATCGAAAATATTACTGTAAATGAATTAGGAACTTATTACTGTGTGAAGAGTAGTGAACTAAATGGACTGCAGTGGACTAATGGAACCAGAATTTACATCAGAGAACACACTGAAGGTAAGAACTTCACAACTTTTCTATTTAAAATAGAGAAACAGATTATGTGAGTCCCACATTGTGATGACTTTTGTTAGAGTGACGGAGTTTGTGTGTAAAAGCTCTGAGTTATAAATTTATAGATATGTACATAATCCAGTTATCAAATTTACAGCAATTCAAAATGCTGAGTTAAATCATCAGTTTAAAAAGATGTCAAAACATCTAATATCATATAACATCTAATATTACAGACGATCATTTATTTCAATCCATTTTCATTTGATGACCTGCACTGATATCATGCTCACAAATTATGCCGTTGTTTTATAAGAACAAAGGGAGCCATGACATATTTAAGAGTGCTTTATGTTTCAATGTTTGCCCTACATCCACTCCAACAATGATGAGAAGCACCCAGAGAGAGATATGGAGTGGCAGAGAGACATAGAGCATAGACACAGGCAGAGAGACATAGAGACATGCAGAGAGAGACAGAGACATAGACAGAGACAGAGAGAGAGAGGCAGAGTGAGAGAGATAGAGGCAGAGTGAGTGAGTGAGTGAGTGAGTGAGAGAGAGAGAGAGAGAGAGAGGCAGGGTAAGAGAGAGATAGAGGCAGAGTGAGTGAGGCAGAGTGTGTGTGTGTGTGTGTGTGTGTGTGTGTGAGAGAGAGAGAGAGAGAGAGAGAGAGAGAAAGA
>BRDA01019753.1:0-13072 GCA_036984385.1 Crenuchus spilurus
GTTTTATTTTTACTGTACTGTAAACACTCCCTCTATTTCTTACCCAGAAGTATGTTCTTATGTTGCTCTTACTGGCCTAAGTGTTATATTTAGATCTGTCTGTCTGTCATTCTACAAACAACATAATGAAGAGAAACTGTCTGATTTACAGTATATTGTTTAAGTAAAATTTTATTTTGGATAGTAAAAGACTTTTTTTGGGTTTATTTCATTCACTACATAAATAGAAACCTGACTGCCCACATTTAAGTCACCACTGAGTAAACAATGGTCATGACCTTGCCAGGAATAAAAATGAGGGGCGGGGCATTGATGGTCTTTTAATGGAACCAATTATGAAGAAAATTTTGTGTTGTGGTGTAATGCCAGGGCTGATGATGTGCTTGCTCTCTCTCTCTCTCTCTCTCTCTCTCTCTCTCTCTCTCTCTCTCTCTCTCTCTCTGACAGACAGACAAGCCTAGAGCAGATCTGAGAAGGTCAGTAGTCTGATTTCTTTACACTTCAGAACCACTTTTCAGATTTCTTAATTAGGCCAAAAGGTGTGTAAAAGGCTTGGACTTGAAAGATACATGCAAATTTAGGAATATCTCTCTATGTCTCTCTCTTTCTCACTCTCTCTCACTCTCTTGCTCCTGTGCTTTCATGTAAAGTTCCCACTTGCCACTAATTAGCACTCAAGAAGAATTAGATAAAATTTTGTTGCTGTATATAGGAAAGTATTAGGACACTTGCTCACTGTTTCTTCTGAAATCAAATGTATTAAAGACAGTTTGTCTTGCTCTCTCCACTGTCCATGGAAGGCTTTAAACTAGAGTTTGAAGCATTGCTGTGAGGATTTAATTGCTTTCAGCAACAAGAACATTAGTGAGGTCATGATGATGGATGATCGCCACCCCATCTCACCTCCAAGTCATCTCAAAAGTACTGGTCCTAAATTCTGCAACATTAAAAATTACTGTGTTGGTGAAGCAACTGCCATAGTAGTTTTTCAAAAACTATTGGATGTCCAATAAAATTAAAATGTTCATATTTACCGTACTTACCAAATGACTATAGGCTGTATAGAGAAATGCACTGGTGTTCCTGAGAAAAAGAGAGAGAGAGAGAGAGAGAGAGAGAGAGAGAGAGAGAGAGAGAGAGAGCATATGTACCTACATCAACAGGTATATTTCAAATGCAAGTCTGTATTCAGTATCGGCTGACATCACAAAGCCGATGAGACCAAAACAGGTTTGAAAAATTGGTTTCCATTAGGAGCCCTTTAACCCTCTAAAATCTGAGGGGGTTTTCAGATACTCTGATGTAGTCTGACATTTTTACACCTTACACCCATTGAAAATGATGTTTTTCCAAAGTGTTACACAGACTCATCAACAACAGTGTCGAAACAGTAAGAGTGTCATAAATCTGTATTTTGATTAGATTTTCCAAAAACCTATTTTCAGATGTGCTGATATATTTTGAAGAAAACACACTCTAAACATTTCTACCCAATACTTTTGAGCTCAGAATTTTGTAAACAGAGGTTTTGGCTACACATTGGTCATTACAGTTTTTAGAAATTGTATGTTGTTTTATTTTTAATGCTTAACACATGCTGACATGGTTTGCTGAGTCATTTATTCCTATATTGGATATTCATGAGGTGTGATCACTCTTTGTTCAGGTGAGAACTCGTTGTTTGTAGAGACCAAATGGGTATTTTCACACATTTCTCAGCCGTTAATCCTCCACTGATATGTGCAGAATTATGTTATGATATGAATGGGCAGAAAAAAAGGCTCGCGCTCTGACTCGTGGTGAAAAATCTGCCTCTGGTAAATTACTTCTTCTCACACAAGAATCTAAAAATATATTTTGATTCAAGCTATATATACTGTATTTAAAAGTAGACTCTTTAAGGTTTCCGGGGAATATTTCATTTTGTTTCTAGGATTTTCAGGTTTTTTTTCTCACCTGCACGAGTGCAGACTCCTGAGAGTTTCATTTCTGCTATATTGCCTACCTTTAGCTTCAGTCTGTTTAGGATTTGGCTTCTTGCACTTCCCTGTCCAAATGTCTTTGTAATTTGGATAATTACATGTTTTCCCTTCTGCTTCCAGTCTATTGTCTAGCGGGCTTTAGTGTAAAAAAGCCTCCATTTTGTACCTCTTGTCCACAAGGCTCCAGCAGGGGCAGCAGGAACAATGCAATGGAAGCCACAACAACAGTGTGTTTGCTCCAAACTGTGTGTAGATCAGAGACGCCACAGTTAATAGATGTTATGACTAGAGACGCAAACACGGGGCCTAGCGTTAACCACCACCACAGAGAAATCGCTCTGTCCACACTGTTTTAATCGCTCTCTCGCTCTCACTCTCTCTCTCTCCTCTGCCAAATCTGTCTTTTTTCATCACTCATCTTTCTCTCTTTTTCTTCTTTTCTCTCTCACTAGCATTATTTCCTTCCTATTTTCCTTTCTCTTTATGCTTCAAATCTCTCTCTCTCTCTCTCTCTCTCTCTCTCTCTCTCTCTCTCTCTCTTCCTCTTCCTTCTCATCTCCCTCTGGGAAGCACTCTGGCTTTAGAAAACTAGATCAGTTCATATTTGTTTGGACTGGAATGACCTCATGTTACCCTGACCTTCCAGAGCCCATCTTTTTAAGTGTGCATGAAGAATATCTGAGAATACTGCAGATTTGTTTGTGTGAGGATGTATATGAGTTGGTTGAAGAAATCCAATTTGTACACAGCTAATCTGGTGCCTATAAGCATCTATAGAGTCGCAGCATTTAAATATGTCAATATAATGCAGTTTAAATAACAATAAGGATGTGCCTGTAAGCTTCTATTACTCATTAGCTACATTAAACATCATAGCACTTAAGAAGCAAAGTAAAATAAATGTTATAGCTGTTTTGGTTGAGAGAAAATTTGTGTACATTTGATTTTTTGCATATCTAGACATACACCTACCAGCCGTCTCCTTGTATCTACACTCATTTTTCAGTTTAGCTCCACTGACCATAGAGGTGTGCAGGTATGTGTGTGTCTGTGTGTTTTACAGACAACTTTGTCCTGGAACAGAAAGAAAAAATCATAATTCATAATTTTATAAAAATTCAGTCTACTGTGTAAACATAATTTAATTATTAAATGTGAAATTTACTCACCTGTTCATACAGTCCATGTATAGAAATAAAAATTGCAAAATTGATTTCAACATATTTGTTTATAAACAGGCCTTCAACCGTGAATAATTTAGCCCCGCCTATTCACAGTGAAGTTATAAGTAGTGTTGTTACTTCAGATAGTCTGTAGCACATATTTCTGTGGTAGATGCTAAGAAAACAAATGGTTTGCTGCTTCTGTTTGCCAAAAAGAAAATTGTACAGCCTTCCATAAACTCCAGAAGTGGTGCATTTTTCCCATTTCAACATCTCTGAAGTTTTCTTTAGGTTTATTGATCTGTTCTCTACAATTCAATGTGGGCTACTTTCTGAGTTTGGCATAAATCAGTGCAGCCAAACAGAACAGAGTTAATTCTCATATATCCATCTTGAAAGTATAGTACAGTGGAACCTCCGTTATTGTTTGGCCTTGTTATTGTACAATTCAGTTATTGTCAACTTTTTTTGACAAAAATTTTGTAACATTTATCATTCGTCTGCCCAGTTTTTTCATCAGAATGAACACAAAGCATCCACCCACGGGCTCGTCATTCATTCTGGCTTTGTTTCTTAGTGATTGAGCAACACCTGACATGTTCATCTGACACATCTACATTGTTGTTCCAGTGCTTTTGTGTTTGTTTATTGTGTGTGCTAGAAACAGACCTCTCTGGATACATTTCCATACACAAAGAAGAGTCTTCAGTGAAGGTAAGAGTTGTTATGGGACTGTACCCATATTTATGAGTGGAGAGCAAGCGCAGAGCAGACAGAAGCTAAAGAGCTTCACAATAAACAAAAAAATTGAAAAGCACCCAAATAAAAACATTCAAAGCAAACTAAACACGTCACTAAAGCGATGGTGCACAGCAATACTGCCTGAAAATGGGTGCAAATACAAATAGCAGCCAGGAACAGGTGTACTGTACAAAACAAAGGCTGCTGGCTGAACCACAACAGCACGTTCTAAAAACAGAGTGACCATTGAGGTAATGCTTGCTGTATGACTTCTGACTGTAGAGGTCAGAGGAAGGACAAAAGCATTAGAACCTGCAGACATTTGCTGTAATTACATAACAGGTTACATTGAAAGATTCAAATTGCATTCTAGATTATTATACTAAATAATACACAGCTGCAGGTTTAGTATGTTGAGGTAGAAGAGGTCTGGTGTTTGTAAATAACATCACAATGACATAAGTGTACAGTGCAGTTATTGAACAGCAGAATATTGACCGATTTTAGTATTTTCAGTGTCAATGATTAACATTTTTAGTGCAAATCAAGATTTCACATATTAGCAGTATTCAAACAATAATAAAATATACAATATTGACTGATTGTTTTGAATCTGCACTTTGGATAGTATCGCTCCACTTTGTTTCAAAAATTTAGAAGCAATTAGAACTTCAGCTTTTAACATGAACAAGTTACTTACTTTTTACTGTTTGTTATTCTTTTTACTTGCAGCAGTGATTTTTCTTTACAAAAAATATTTTTTATTGTGCTAAACATATATGGTAAATTATTTTATTAAGTTATCTTAGTCAGTTTCTGTAGTAAACTAAGTGGGGATGTAATTGAAAAAAGTGATGTATTTCAAATTACTCAATACTTGTATCAAACTGTAAATGACTTCACTCCCATTATCTCATTACTTTACTTCTGCATTACTTTGAAAGACCCAAACAAATCAGTACCTCAGAGCAATTTGAGCTGCACCAATTACATTAAATAATTAAATGAAGTTTGCTTTTTGTGAGTGTAGTGAAATTCATTATACATGTTCTTTGATGGGTTAAACACCCCGCAGTGTTGTGAATTCTCCAGGCTTGTGTGGACCTGCGGTGTTTTGCTGTGCCAGTTGGTAGTGTAGTGACCATATGGAGACTGGCCACTGGGAGTGCAATGGCAGGAATACCTGAGCGGATAATTAGGGGCTGTTGCCACAGTCACTGGAGACAACCAAACATGTCATACACACACACACACACACACACACACACACACAGCCCGACATTCAGAGTGACCTACTTTGCCGAGAGAGAGAGAGAGAGAGAGAGAGAGAGAGCGAGAGAGAGAGAGAGAGAGAGAGAGAGATAACCTTTAATTGTATGTAATCTTGAAGTGCAGAGAGCAGAAGGAGAGAAAGAGGAGATGATGGAGAATGGAAGGGGGCGAGAGGAATACTGAGAGAGTGATATAGAGTGAAAGAAGAGGAAGAAGAGACCTTGTTAAAGGTCATCAGTTGGAGTGTGAGTGCACTGTCTGCTTACAGTGGAAGCATGGCAGGTGGATCTTTGCTTTTATAAATACCTAATTCTGCATTCAATCTCTCTCTCTCTCTCTTTTTCTCTCTCTTTCTCTCTCTCTCTCTCTCTCTCTCTCTCTCTCTCCCACCAGTGTTCGATTTGAATAAACTATTCCTGCTTGTCAAAGGAGGCAGCCTTCACTTTGATTGACATTTATTTTCCTGAAGTGCAGTTAACCCTAAAGCAGACAGTAAATGCAGTATTAATTTACTCACAGAGGCACTATGTAGAGTATTTCCTGCAGCATATATAAATAATAATGAATAATGCATTTGTGAACAATAGCAGGATGTTTTTCCCTCTTAGTTTGTGTTATTATTCGTATTAGTTGTAAGAACTAGCATCTAAAAATGTATACACATCAGTTAACCTTAACTAAGACCCTAATGCTCAGTATTAACATGCATCCTGGGTGATCTGATTACAGGTGAACAGCACCAAGTGTAAATGTGAACAGGGGACAAGAGTCTCAAAAACATTCAGAGGTGGTCTGTGACCATATTACATTTGTATTGTCTAGTCTTGAGTCCCTGACCACAGTGAAGTGCTGTCCTTATCAACCCCATCAGTTCCCTAGTCAAAAGATACACAATATCTGTGAGGCAGGTAAGACTAGCATCAAGACTTTCATCTGTCCTGGCGAGCAGATGGTGGAATGAACTCCAAACAGCAGAATGGAAGTCTCTTGCTGTTTTCAGATGGCTACCTGAAATACACTTAAACATACTTTAAATGTGCTCATGTGGTATATTTGCTCTTGGATGTTGCTACAGCATGTTCCATTTGCTTATTTACCCAAACAGCAGTGAATAACAACTTAATTGTAATAAAGATATGCTGTCAAAATTTGTATTTGTGTGAAAAAGACAAAATGGGTGTTAATTTCTGAAGACTAATATCCGTGGGTGTTGGAATAGAGGCCGGCGCCCATCCAACCACTCATTTATCCTTGTGGACACAGCATGGGATGTTGGTTATTTTAGCCTGCAAATTGTGCAATGATCTATGCATCATGTATTGTACAGTACATTACATACTGTACTGGAGTGAACATGGTGTGGACATATTGGATAACAAACTTGATTCAAAAGATGCAATAGCAAAGGAAAACTGCCAAAAAAAAACATCTCCATGCAGACCAAATCACCTCCTGATCAGGAGAAAAGAACTGCATGCTGGACAGTTTCAGTACATGTTGTAACATCAGTCTTTTTCATACAGACTGAGGTAAATTTAATCCAAATTCCATAACCATATCTTCATTAATATTAAAGTTATTCCAATTGTTTTGCTAAAGAAGCAAACCGGACACCATGTATCTAGATATATAGAGGCTTCAGAACTGACTCTTGACTTTGGTGGTATAACTCTAACCTATTTTGTATTAGCTAAGTGTACTTGTTCAGAGTTGACCAAAAAACATTATGTGACTTGCTTTGGACTGTTAATGTAAACATGTTAAAGTCAGACATTGCTAGAATAGCATAGTTATGCTAATGAATAGCTCATATCGGAACATGAGCAAGAATTTGCAGAACATTTCAGTCTAAAAACGAAATGGAATCTGATCAGCAAGATGTATGTTAAGTTAATGCAAGGTGTGACGGAAGCCTGATTTCAACAATTCTGATAAAATCACTCAAACCAGACAAACAGAACTATGACAACTATGCAATGACTGAGCGTGTATGTGCACCCAAGTATGATGGAGCTAGCATTTGTTTGTATGTATATCTAAGCATGTGTTTGTGTATGCTAGCTAGTATTAGTGTGTTTGTGTGTGTGTATCCACATATGAATGCATTATTCAGAATGAAGAGATAATGCATTCAAAACAGATGCATCTACAGATAAAAACAAGAACACTCTTCTTTTCTCTTTGTATTACTCAAGTCCCAGTTTTTGATTAGAAGAAAACAGCATTTAGCAACTTATATTTTGAACCTACTCCACACCACACAGCCCTCAAGGTGCATGTGTGAGTGTATTCAACGAAAGGCCATTCAGTCTGTGATTGTGCTTTTCTTGATTTTGTCTAATCTACACAACTGGTCTAAACACACAACTGGTCATGATGGGGAGGTTGAACTGCTTAAACAGTGCCATATCTACCCTACACCTCAAAGCAAAATGAAGTTCAAAATATGTAAAATTAATTAAATATTTTATATAATAAATAAATAAATAAATAAATAAATAAATAAATAAATACATTTTATAATATATAGTTAAATATTTATTATTTAAAAATTACAGCCTAGAGGCTTTTAAATACTTTAAGTACTCACAAGTGCGCAAAAAATAAACTTTTTAATAAAATGCATACTCTTTCAGTTCACTCTGTTTTCTAGTAGTTTTTGTAGTTTTCTATTGTTACTTTTAACAATTCCCTTTGTGGTTTGAATGCTCGTAAAGCATGTAGCATAAAATTATCACCCAATTCTGTGTTTCACCTTGTTTGTCAACTTCACATAGACCTCATTTACATAAATTGTACCTCATTTTTGAGCGAAAATAAGCAGCAATCTTAAATTATTTTGCTAATAGTTAAACTTCGAGGCATGGCTTATGAATGGCTTATCACAGACTGGTACAGCACCCTCCATAATTATTGACACCCCTTGTTAAGAAGTGTTCTTTGACTTCTAATAAATTATTTTTTAAGAAAAATAATATAGGACAACAATGCAAAAAAAGAGAAAAATCTAAGCTTTAATTTAAGTGCCTTTATTTGGTGGGAAAGATCACACATTAAGAAATAAATCTTTTGAATGAAATCATGTGTGCCACAATTATTGGCACCCCTGGTTTTAATACTTTGTACAACCTCCTTTTGCCAACAAGACAGCACTTAATCTTCTCCTATAACTCTTTACAAGATGGAAGAATACAGAAAGAGGCATCTTCGACCATTCCTCTTTGCACAACCTCTCTAAATTGTTCAGAGTCCTGGGTCTTCTCCTATGCACTCTCCTCTTTAGCTCACCCTACAGGTTTTCTATTGGGTTGAGGTCTGGGGACTGAGATGGCCATGATAGAAGCTTGATTTTGTGCCTTGTGAACCATTTTTGAGTAGATTTGGCCACATGTTTAAGGTCATTATCTTGCTGAAAGGCCAAGTGATGACCCATCTTCAGCTTTTGGGCAGAGGCCACCAGATTCTGATTCAAAATGTCCTGATATTTCACAGAGTTCATGATCCCATGTATCCTTACAAGGTTCCCAGGTCCTTTGGAGTAGAAACAAGCCCACAGCATCACCAATCCTCCCCCATACTTAACAGTGGGCATGAGGTGTTTTTCTGCGTACTCATCCTTAGTGTTATGCTTACAGTGTTTGTTGCCAAAAAGCTCTATTTTGGTCTTATCTGACCAAAGTACGCGGTCCCAGTTAAAATCCCAGTACCACTTGGCAAACTCCACCCATTTACGCTTGAGTATAACTCAGAAAAGGCTGTCTCCATGCATGCCTCCCAAACAGCTTGTTGGCATGTAGATAGTGCATGATGGTTGTTTGGGAGACCTCATAACCCCACGATGCTACCATTTGATTCAATTCACTTACAGTGAGCTTTGGAGAACGTTTTACTTCTCTTACCATCCTTCTCACTGTGCATGGTGGCAAGATACACTTGAATCCCCTTCCAGACTTGTTTGTCACAGTTCCAGATGTTTTGAACGTTTTGATGATTGCTCTGACTGTAGATAAGGGCATCTGCAGGTGAGTGGCTATTTTCTTGTAGCCATTGCCTGATTTATGAAGGTCAACACACATCTGCCTTACTTTAACAGTGTCTTCTCTTGTCTTTCCCATGTTTAAGAGTCAGTAAAAGAAATAGGCCTTTGTGTGATGCCATATTTATACCCCAGGGAAACAGGAAATTATTAATTACTAATTATAGGTTCCTAGATACTTTGATCCACTTTATAAACTACAGTAGAAATGACAAAAATGGTTCAAATACATTTATTTCCAAGAAATTGTCAAGGGTGCCAATAATTGTGGAACAGGTCATTTTATGGGAAATAATTATTTCTTAGTCAGGATTTTTTCTTTCTTTATTTTTTTTCACTTGAGTTGAGGGTTGCTTTTTACTAGACTTTTTCAGAGTGAAATTATTCTTCTGCAATTAAAAAATGTATTTATTTTAAGGCTTTTAACACATTTTAACTAAGGGTGCCAATAATTATTAAGGGCACTGTATATGTGAAAATGAAACAGACTAATTTATGGATCAACGTGGCAACCAGATCAAGCAAAATCAAGGAAAGCATGTAGACGACAGTGTTTAATTGAACTTTTCAGATAAAGCCTCTATTGTGGTTTATTTTTCCCCTAGCATGATCTAAACACTGACTCACTGAGCTACAAAAAAAAAAATAAAATTCTATACAAACTGGCCCAAAATCCCAGGAGAAATATGTTGTATTCACATATTTAATGCCTAAAATACCATTTTAGTTCAAAGTTTACTTTGTAAGATGTACTCCTGTAATTTAATCACAGAACTGCTATTTCATGTAAAAGTCTTGTTGTTTCAGAGATGCAGAGACTCAGTTGTCTGGCCATATCAGTTTAACCATTGTTAAAGTCTCACGTTTTCACACCTGCCCATTTTTCACAAACTTGTCAACTTGTTGCACATTATTATAACTTTATTAGTTTTACTTTTTAGTAAAATGAGTGATTGATTTCATTTTCACGCCAAAGGCCATAGTGTGAAGTAAGTAGCTGAATTTGCAAGTGTATCAAAGTGTACAGTCATACGGGTCTACTGGCAGTGGTAAAAATCCCAGTCTACAGGAAATTCATCTCAGAATTGTCGCCAGCTAATTTCTTCACTATGGCCTTTGGCATGCCCAAATATAGTCACTCCTTTTTGCAAGTCATTAACATCTGCTTTGTGACCCATTTTCCACACATTGAGACATCCACTGCACTGTAGCACCTCTTCCCAATCTGTGAATCATGTCACACATCCCGCAGGTATTTATAGACTTATCATCCTCCTGCAGTGCCATCTGCAGGAGCCTGAAGTTACTACCACCTTAAAAACTCAAGATAACTAACAAACTTTAGAACGTGGTATAAACTATTCAAACCAATAGAGCATTCTGCAGCATTCTAAAGAGCCATAAAGTAAATATGCATGTACTCTACTATACTGTACTGTACTGTATGAGTGTGTTTGTGTGTGTATATCCTTTTATTTCTCCCTGGTGGGGACTGAAAGTCCTCATAATGATAGAAATGCATCTCAGATGTGTAGTAAAAGTGGGGGCATTTTGCTGGTCTTCACAAGAACTGTAACATTTTCATTACAAACTTTTTGGGAAATATTAAGAGCAGAATATTTTACCTTTGCTTGATAAGGTTAATTTTAGGTTTAGGTTTATTTTAACTCATTATTACACAACTGAACTGTATGTCCTCTCTAATATAGTACAGTGGTAACCCTACTTATGAGTTTAATTCGTGCAGGAGCCGAGCTCGTTAGCTGGTTTGCTCGTTAGCTGGATGCATTTTCCCCATAAGAATACATGTAAAACTGATTAATCCGTGTCAGCCGGCCAATATACAGTATACTTTAATATGATAAATAATGTGTTTATATGGGTTTTTTTTTAATAAACGAGACGAGGACGGCGCTCGTGTAGGCTGGCTGCTAAGGAGACGGAGACCGACGGTGTTCGTGTAGGCTGGCGGCTAAGGAGGACAGGAGGACGGGCGTACGTGTATGGCATAGTTACACTTATCATATGAAAAGTAAAAGTAAAATGTATCTAACTTTCCTGTTTACTACCTTTTGCTGTCTTTGCTTCGCTTTCACTAGCACTTTCACTTTTACTGGACTGCGGTCAAAGGTAATGACTGACCTCTTCTATGGTAGCATCTAGGGGATGCTACAACCGCAGCGCCCCTAGCGGTTGGCATACTTTAACTAATTTAGGCTACTTGTTACTTGGAATTTTACTCGTTACCTGGAACAAAAATATTCCAAGATCTCGACTTGTTACCTGGAATACTCGTTAGTAGGGATGCTCATAAGTAGGGTTACCACTGGATTACCAAAGTGTGTTTGTGTGTATGTACCAGGTTTAGGTCATGTTGTGGGGACCAAAGTCTGTTTAAACACTCAGAATGTGTGGATCTTTCTTTTTTGCAGGACTGCAAAGCTGGTCCCTTTAACGTAAATCATGAAAACATCATGCATGTATATTCTTGTACTTCTGTCTTTATAAGGTCTAAAAACCTTCATTCTGATGAGAGATAAAAAATCAGTAAAAGTGAGGATTTTTTTCAGCATCTACAAAAAAACATAACGTTTTCAACACAAATGCATCTTTTTTTTTAAACATAAAACAGCAGGAAGATGCCATTGTTGAGTTACCATGTAAATGAATGATAGATGTCTATAGTTTCATGTGCTAATGTGTTTGTATGATGAGGCCAACAACTAACAAACTACCTTCTCTAATGTGCTCTTTATTTTTAACACTGCACTCCCACTGTAACCTTTGGCATGATTTGACTTGAAATAGACCCTAACTCACTGGTAGTGTTATGTAAACAGTCATTTAGAACATTATTTCACTGATCGGCTGGGACTTTGATATTTAAACAGTGGCTCTGATGCATTTTAAACAAAGGAACTCAGGTTTTTGTTTTTTCTTGTTTAAAAGCGGTGTTCAAAAATGGCTGTGTGTGTGATCACACTGTGTGTCTGTGTTATTAATGCTTGTGTGTATATGTGTGTTACTGTACAGCAATGTGGGAAATGAAAAGGAAAAGGAAATTAGTTTGTTCCCCTCCCTCAAACCTCCTGCAGAGTTCTAACCTTATTTACCCTCAGTGGAAGAATAACAACTGCTTAACATCTAGAGTAAACCAGCACCAGTAAACCGCCACATTCAATACACGGATGGGCCTCATTATAATGACATAATAACAGTCCTGTATGTGCCAGATACTTCTCACGTGCACAGTAAAGCTATTTGTATATTTAATATTAGCAAGCACTCAGTATATCAGTCAGCTGTCCATCAGCTCTGCATTTTCATCACAGGTGACTCTTAAATTAACTCCTATCATCACTTTAATAGACCTCAACAAACCCAAATGAAAGCCTGAAATACTAGAGCTGGTTATTGTAAAGCTCGTTAAAGCCTCAGCTTGTAGATATCGCCTGTACAGTAGTGTAATGAGACCTTTGGAGAGGGGCCTGTAGGTAGTCCAAGGAGTTTAGCATTGCTGTTGTTTAAAAAACTCTAAACCTCAGCTAAAAACTAATAAACACTGAAGCATGAACAACATGCTTCTGCACATTTTATTGTTCCGTTACTGTTTGTTTGATGAATTGTGATTTCAAATAGTAACATCTGGCAAAGGCTAAAAACTAAAAATGCCAATTTTAACGATTAGTAGTTAAATTTTTTAATAATTGCATGATCTTGCTTCAAAGTAACATACTTTCTATGGAAAGTTAAATACACCTTGTCATTTTACACTATTTCCATTGAGCCAATCAAGGAATACATATTCAGATAGTTTAAATAGCAGATAGAGATAATAAAAAAATAACAAAACTAAAAAAAATTATATATATATATAC
>BRDA01019766.1:0-11116 GCA_036984385.1 Crenuchus spilurus
ATATATACACACACACACACATCCATCCATCCATCCATCCATCCATCCTTCCTTCCTTTTGACATTTACATTGACAGTCAGTGAGTTAATATTACCATTTTGGAGATAAGGTTTTGTTCCAGCAGTGATGGCATGTTATTTTATTAATATATTTAATAAGAAGAATGATATGTCCAAGTTTAAATGTAATGTGATGTGTTTTTTTTCTTGGAACTGAAGTAATCCTAAGTTTAAAGACCTGAGACTGTACATCTATCCATCCATCCATCCTTTCAGAACTGATTGTCAGTGTGTCACAGTTAAACAATGAATGAATGTTTACAGCAGGAGTCAGGCCTGGATGCTGGAATAAGCTGAACCTACAGTGGCATAGCTGTAACTTTTTTTGGGGTCTAAGACATCTAAGACATCAGTGCAGAGCATGCTCATTCAGGAATGTAAGATTTAATGGCTGTGTAGAACAATAATCCAGTAAACAAAAGCGTGAGTCATTTGACTTTCTCGCTGAACTAATACTCTGAAAAAGGTCACACACAGGGAAAGACTGTTGAACGTTTGGGCAGCATGCTTGGGATTGAGCAAGCATACAGAAGGTGGCTCTCTGTGCTGATGGTAAACAGTCAAAACAGCGCAAGCGGGACGATCACTCACTGTGTTATAAAGGAGCGACAGCCATTCTCCCGCTGGCCATTTCATAAGCTGCCTTTAATAACCGCGGCATGCTTGAGAGAGATTCATTTATGTTCCTTAGTCAGCGAGCAAACCTAATGCCCCTGTATCTGGACTCAGGGCCAGCGGCTTCAGCTTCTACTATAAAACGAATGATTAATTTGGTCTGCAGCGTGGGTACAATAATAACTGTCAGCGAGTCGCAACAAGAGAGGAGAAAAAACCCTGAAAAGTCCCAGAGCAGAAATACAATAGTCCCTGGTAAAGTGAGGAAGTAGTTGGCTGTCATCTGAAAGAGAATATTTACAGACTGTAGGACACAGAGAGAGAGAATAGAGGATGGAGAAGTGTGCATGCTTCTATGAACGAAGAAGAAAAGAGCAAAAAAGGGGGGGCTTTCATCTATGCAGCTCTTATAAGGAGAGAGAGGAAAGCCCTTCAGAAGCCCCTCCACTGCCGCCGCCGCCGCCCACACATCATCCCGACTCAACAGTGGCCGCTGCAGTGCAGGAAACTGCACACGACTTGCAGGCTCCAACATGGCCGTCACATCATTAAGCCTGTGCTGAGAGAGGGAGAGGATGAGAGGGACGCAGTGTGAGACGTGTAAGACGGACGATCACACCGTTGAGTGGGCTGAGGCGTCACTGTTTGGAGGGCGAGCGTTTGATGAGCCTCAGTGGTCTGTCTGTGTGTGTCATCGTTCCTCTGCGACGAGGCTTCACAAAGAGCATCCTGCTATGCTCGTCTCATCACAGGCACGCTGTAATGGTCATTTATTTCAGGTTCACTCTCTGCTTTTCCTTTCATTTTCAGCTTTTGTAGCCTGCACACATTTGATAGTGTGTACAAGACTCTCAACTCTTCACCTCTGACCTTCCTGCATCTCTCTCTCTCTCTCTCTCTCTCTCTCTCTCTCTCACGTACAGTAAAAACTAACGCAAACACTCTCTTTTCTCATTATACATGCCAAAGCTCACCTCGACTCCCAGGGGTCATTAAGCAAAGAGAGAGACACAGTGACAAAGGGAAAGAGAGGGAATAAGAGAGATTAGCAGAATATGAAAAAAGAGAACAGGTGAGTGATGTACAAAAAACAAAGCATGTGAGAAAGAATAGAGAAAATTAGATGGCAAGGGAGACAGAAGAGGAGACAAAGACAGGAGGCAGGAGAGAAAGAGAAAGGGAGAAAGAGAGAGAGAGTGAGAGAAGAGAAAGAGGAGGCAGGAGGAAGAAAGACAGGAGACAGAGAAAGGGAGAAGAAGAGGGACTAAGAGAGTGTGAGAAACACAGAGAGAGAGACTTGTGTGTCTGAGAGAGAGGGGGTGTAAGAGAGAGACCTCAAAAGTGTATATGAGAGAGAGAGAGAGTGAAAGAGAGAGAGAAACAGAGAGAGAGAGAGAGAGAGAGAGCGTGAAAGAGAGAGAGAAACAGAGAGAGAGAGACAGAGAGAGAGAGAAAGAGCGTGAAAGAGAGAGAGAGACAGAGAGAGAGAGAGAGAGAGAGAGAGAGAGAGTGAGAGAGAGAGTGTGTGTGTGTGTGTGTGAGAGAGAGACAGAGAGAGAGAGAGAAAGGAGAGACAGAGAGAGAGAGAAAAGAGAGAGAGGGAGAGAGAGAGAGAGAGAAAGGGAGAGAGAGAGAGAGAGAAAGGGGGAGAGAGAGAGAGAGAGAGAGAGAGAGAGAGAAAGGGAGGGAGAGAGTCCGGGCGGTGCTTGGTGCTTGAAATTCCGCTCACAGCCAAAGCAATTTCCTGGCGAGCGCAGGGCTGTCAGGCCTGTGATGGCAGGCAGTGAAATATTGTGGCTGGGAGTGGAGCTGCAGCCCGCATGCCAGCCTGATGGATGGAGCCCGCAAGGAAGAGAGGGAAACAACACACAGGGAGAAAAAAGAGGGGGATAGAGAGAAAGAGAGAGAGACACATGGGAGAGAGAGAGAGAGAGAGAGAGAGAGAGAGAGAACAAAAAGACAAATCCAGCCACCATTAGGGCAGCTTCATCAGCTCCTTGAAGGGGTTCCCAGGGTCCAATAGAGGCGAAAGGCATTCTAATC
Organism: Crenuchus spilurus; assembly: GCA_036984385.1. Lineage (NCBI taxonomy): Eukaryota > Metazoa > Chordata > Actinopteri > Characiformes > Crenuchidae > Crenuchus > Crenuchus spilurus. Next base: position 2,719 of record BRDA01019766.1, read on the forward strand.
GCCATTCTCCCTGTATTACAGAGCCAAGGTTGGGCCAGAGGCTGAGATTTTTCTAAAGTACACACACAGCTTTGACTGTTTCTGATGTTAAGAGGATACATTTAGAATTCACTCTGTACAACAGATATTTACTGTCAGTGTATATAGAGGGATATGTATAAGATAACTTATATAGCTATATCAATATGAATAGGGACAGGTATAAAATAATGTACATACAGACATATTAATGGATATGACTATAGGATAATGTATGTTCAGGGACATGAATAGGAATGAGTATATGATAGTGTATGTACAGATATACGAAAAGGGATGAGCATAGGATAATGTACATACAAAAATAAGAATAGGCATCAATACAGGATAATGTACATACAGAGATATGCTGAAATATGAGAAAAGGATCATGTATGTACAGAGATATAAAGAGGAATGAGTATAGGATAATGTACATACACAATCATATACATTACACTCATTTGCATTGGTCAGTTGACCCCATAAGTGTCATTTAATACAGATGTTTTATTTTGTTGCTACTGTTAATTCTGAATTTCATTACTGATTATACTGAACATTTTCAGGATAAGTATGTAATTAATATAAAGCTGTGTGGATGGGGTGGCAGAAAAAAGAAAAAGAGAGAGATATGAATAGGGTAATATTAAGGAAATGTATGCATAGAGATATACATAAATTAGACCTTGACATGCGTCAATGACACAAGCTAATATTCTCTTTGTCTGTGAGTGGTCATAATGTTTTGGTACATTATCAGTGTATAGGGATATGTATAGGGTAAAGATATGATAATGTTCTGGATAGGGTCATATTTGTTCCATTAACAAAGTAAATTATAAAATAAGGAAATCCAATCCCGCTGTTACATAATTTATGTGGTGGTACATAAGCAGCCTCCCCACTCACATATTGACCTTGAATCATTATAAACTGTGAGACTGGTCTCAGATCAGCAGTACTTGCCCTTATAGTTTGTATCTGAAGCCCAGCTCCAGCTCTCTCCAAACTTCCTCCTATAAAAACAGCACAACTCCACAGAGCGGCCCCCGCCTCCCTCTCAAAATGTCAAGGGCAACAACTGCAGAGAAATACAGTCAACAATCTCCCCGGCTCTCAAAGTCAACAAAAAGCCTGCCAATCACACAGTCCCTAATGTGCCGTCAATCAAAGCCGGACAATACTCCAGCAGTCTAACGCTGATTGATTGTTCAATTAAAGTGCGTCTCTGACCTCTAGATTTGTTCATTTGAATTTGTAATTAACCAATTAAAGGCAATTAGGGAATTAGGAATATGAAAACAGGAGATGATTTGAGCGCTGATGCGGTGAATACTCAAGCACGGCTCAGAAAGAGAACTTGGAGGTGAGGCTGAGTGCAGGGAGGAAAACTCTGAACTGGTGCGTCTGCACTTGTGGAACAGGAAATGGAAGGTCAAATGAACTTAGACGGACAAGTACTTATCTAAAGCATAGTAATTAGGCTGGGCCTTAAAGGCCCATAAACGCTCTGCTTATCTGTAACGGGGAAAAAATGGTGCTGATTTAAGCAGGATTAGGAGCTGATGCTTTTAACCACAAAGCACTTAGCATCAGCAATACCTATAACGAGAGGATGCAACAAATTCTGCTCCTGTTAAAAGTTGGTCCAGTCTCAATGGACTGAGTTTGAGTGGTTTGATAATGTGAGATGAGGAACATTTAAAGGATAATGCAGAAAAGTCACTCTAAAAAGAAAAGAAAAGAAAGTGACTTATCTGTGCTTGGCTACCATGAAGAGAAAGGATGTAGACGTGTACTAGTCAAAAAAGGTAAACGGTCATATATTTATACACATGTAAACAATATATTTCAATGCCAACTCCTGGAGACCATATGGACGGTGTTTCTCCAGAACATCACATCTTCTGTTAAGGTCTTCAGGCATCTTAATGGCTCATTCATGATTACTCGGATTGTATCCATCCATCTTGTTGCTGGTTCTCTTCCTCTTTTTCTTTTCAACTATTTCTTAACTGAACTTGTTTATCTCATGTGTCCAGAGCTTCAGTGTGGTTATCTAGGCTTCTAGTGAAAGATGTTTGATTTGGGTGAGGATTCATTTATTTGTTTTCTTTGCTGTCCACAGTTCTATCAAAAGCCTTCTCAAACACCAAATATCAAAAGAATTCTTCCTGCCCTGCTTTGTATTGTCCAGATTTCACATCCATAAAGAACCTCAGATGAAACCATAGTCTTTTCCACTTCCTTCTCCATGGCTGTGCGGGGCAGCTGAGACCTGGTTGTTAGGGAACCAGTCTTACATACATACATACATACATACACATTACACTTATATAGCGCCTTTCTAGACACCCAAGGACGCTTTACAATTGACACATTTCATATACACACACTATGGTGAGAAGCGGAGCCAATCGCGCACAGCGTACTCTCAAGCGACTGTCCACCTGGAGGACTGCATTGAGCACTAGGGGAATCACCCAGGACAGAGTGCCAACCATATCTGCGCATTGATACATACATACACAGACATACACATTCGTACACAGACCAGGGTAATTTTTTAGAGTAGCCAATTCACCTGATCTCCATGTTTTTGGACTGTGGGAGGAAACCGGAGTCCCCGGAGGAAACCCACGCGGACACGGGGAGAACATGGAAACTCCGCTCAGATGCAGACTCGAACCCAAGACCTCAGTGCTGAGAGGCGAATGTGCTAACCACTAAGCCACCGTGCCGCCCTGTCTTGTGACTGAAAGGTTGCTGGTTTGATCCCTGGGCAGGTCATGACTGAAGTGCCCTTGAGCAAGGCACCTAACCTCCAACTGCTCCCCAGGCATCATGGATAGGGGCTGTCCAACTCTTCAGGCATGTGTTCACTAGTGTGTGTCTATGTGTATTTCACTGCACAGATTGGTTAAATGCAGAGGTCAAATTCCTCTGTGTGTAAGCACATTGGCCAATGATTGTGCACTTTCACTTTCCTTGTTCTATTGAGTGTCCTTCAATGTCATATTTCTGTCACGCTTCCACCCTTCCCAACCTGTCTCTCTTGCTCCAACACTCATCAGAGCTCAATTTCCCTTACTTTCACTCACTCAATCACATACGTTCACTTCTTCTGTTCACATCCCTATTGGTCCAGTTATGTTGATATGTTGACATCCCTTCCTCACTACAATTCCCATCAGCCCTTGCTCTTCATTTTGGCATTTGGCTTTGGAAGGCTGATTACTATTCTCTCCATGATGCTTCCCTGGATCAGATGCCCACCAACGACCAGCTACTGTGGCCTGCTCCAGATACCCTACTCTTCTGCCCACATTGGAGTTCAAATGGACTTTCTGGCCGTTATCATTGCACCCACTATCATCCTCATTCCTGTCCCAATACTGTCACCATATCAGCTCACCTGAACTTTACAACAAGATCATATGATTATGATTCATTACACACTTAGAATTAGCAGACCAGAGGAGGATGGGTCCCCCATGTGAGTCTGGTTCCTCCCAAGGTTTCTTCCTCCAGCTCTGAGGGAGTTTTTCCTTGCTACTGTCGCCGTTGGCTTGCTCACCGGGGATTAGGGATTAATGATTTGATGTCTGTTATTACTAAGCCTGTAAAGCTGCTTTGTGACATCAGTTGTAAAAAGCGCTTTATAAATAAAATTTGATTTGATGATTTGATTTGATTTTCTGCTCCATGTCTCAGTGTCCTTAGAGTCCATGCCCAACTACAGCTCCCAGAATCCCTTCCGCTCAGTCACTCCCCTCTCATAGTTCTCATCACCTGAGATCACTTCCTTACTCCATGCATGTATTTAAGCTGTGCTCGCACTCCTAGTCATTGCTCTATATTGTCGTACCTTATACTGAGAATTATTCTTGAGTTTTGATTTTATTCTTAAGTTTCTTTACTGAATTCTCGCATATTAACATATTTGCTTTCCAGTTTTCTAGCATATTTGCTTTCCAGCGTATCCTCTGTGGCATTTGCCATTTATTTTTTGTTCTTTAACTATGTTCCTTATTAAACACCTGCGCTCATTTACATATTTTTGTCTCTGTAGTATAACAATTTCCTGACTTCAGGGTCCATGCTGAAGATCATCATAAAAGGTTTTACTACACCAATGATTGTTCTTTGGTAAAGGCAAATGGTTCTATAAATTAGGAGTTCCAAGTCATTGGGACATAGAACATTTGCTAATAAAGTTTCAAGGAAATAAAATTTGTACTATTTTTGCAGTAACTGTGAGGTAATAACACTGAACTTGCTGATGTGATTCTGAGTAAATTTAAACACAACTTGTGATTAGTCACAAACAGGGGTGATTATAGGAACAGAGATTTAGGGCCACTAAATGAGTCTCACCCAGTGAGTCTCACATTTACATTTATTTTTATTTCAGCTAATGAGAGAAACTTACATTACAAAAAATAATTTTTACTCCTACTTTTAGGGGTGCTTAGGCTCAAATTAAATAATAATAACATGCTATATTGAGAAACACATAAAGGGGATTTGATTTCAGTCTGTGCTGTGGTAGCTGCTCAAATTAAAGTCCTACTGATACAGAAGAGATAGCAGAGGCTGAAGTTTACAATAAAAGAAGCTCTCCTTCAAAAGATAAAATGATGAGTCAAGCGTAAATTACAGCTTTTTTTGGAACAGGTGACTCAAAACCCCAACTACACGAATCATCACCCCCTTTATACAAGAATTTAGCTTTAAATTGGTCAGCATTGCAAAAAAAGGTGTGGAAACCCTGTTATATAAAAGGATGAGAAAGCCAAGAACAATTTGCAATCTTAATTTCAGACTGAATATTGGGCTGCATACAGCTCTATGCATAACATTTTGGAAATTATCCAATATAAAATCAAGAAGAGTTTCACTAATATCACAACCTAAACCTAAACCATGTGGGTACCGAATGGGCATTACAACATGCACAGCGCGTGGTCTGCCACTGGGTAGCATACATGTTATCCACCACTGCAAAAGCAGCCTCCTTCAGAAGGAAACTGGAGGCATCAGCATCTGAACCTTGCAAGCTCTTCAACATTTTCTCCTCTTTCCCTCTCCCACCACCGACTTCCACCAGTCGTTCTCCTCTGCCTCCACTTCCTCCATCAATTCTCCTCATTGTGCTCATAAACCACTCACATTTTCTATTGCTCTCCACAGATGACGTACCACAGCTGTTAAGATCCATGTTCCATCTGCATTCAAGAGTGTTAGTGTGGTTCCCATCTTGAATAAGCCTACTCTGAATAGCTCAAAATCACTGACTCTGTATGGAAGTGGTTCAGACTATATTTAGAAGGGCAGACCTACCAGGAAAAATAGAAAAGGTTCACATCCATTCCATGCAGGCTCTCCACTGGTGCTCCACAAGGCTCAGCACTGGGTCCTCTTCTTTTCTCACTAAACACTCATTCTCTTGGTGAAATTATTTATTCTCCTGGATTTTCATACCACAGTTATGCTGATGACACTCAACTGATGCTTTCCTTCCCTCTTTCTGGCACTCAGGTATCCAGCCACATTTCAACATGTTTGGCAGACATCTCCACATGGATGTCAACCCACCACGTGAAGCTCAACCCTAGCAAGACTGAGCTTCTATTAATTCCTGGAATAACAGGTTTGCATCTTGAATGTACTATCTTGTTTGAGATAAGGCTCTTTCGGCTCCCAAACGGCTCTTTGCTTGTTATAATTTGTAGCCTCATATTTAAATGTAAATAAGCAAAAATAAATGGTTTGTGTGGTGAGAAACCCTTTTGCCTTCAGTCTTTTTATGATAAACTTTATAATTGCTTTATTTTGTGCATTAGTTCTGTTAAAAAACATTCTTACTTTTATTTAACTTTTTTTTTACCCCTTCCCAATGTAGTGGTAGCCAATTAGCCCATCCTGTCCGTCAGGCCTCTCCCCATCACTTTGCAATGTCCCTGACTCTAGGAGGGAGAAGGCAAGCACAAGCCTCCTCCGTTGCGTGTGATGCAGCCACCGCTTCTTTTTCGAACCACCGCTGATACACCGTCACTGGAGAACCTAACACGCTTGGAGGAAGGCACACAGGGTCCCCAGCTCCGATTGGACCAATCAGTAGACACCTGAGCCAGCAGACATTGCAACGTGAAAGTGATAGGGAGAGTGAGAGCGCCATCTACCCGCCCAGAGAGAGCACGGCCAATTTTTGATTTCTTGGGCCCTGGCTGGCTCTTAGAGCCGGCTCTTTTGCGAACGACACATCACTACCTCGAACCCTTCGAGCTTCTAGTACAGCTCAGCTTGATTTGACTACCGTATTTTCCGGACTATAAGTCGCTCCGGAGTACAAGTCGCACCAGCCATAAAATGCATAATAAATAAGAAAAAAACATATATAAGTCGCACTTGAGTATAAGTCAAATTTTTGGAGGAAATTCATTTCATAAAGTCTAACACCAAGCACAGACATGTCATTTTGAAAAGTAATTTGAAATAAAAATAGAATAGAGACAACAGGCTGAATAATTGAACAGTATGCTTACGTTACTGACACAACTGAGAACGTGCCTGGTATGTTAACATAACATATTAAGATTTATTCAGAAAACCAGAGCATATATAATATGCTAAAAAGTTTACTAAACCATCCGTGTAGCTCCAAATAACTAAAATCCAATGAAATCTTCATCCTCGGTGTCACTTTTAAACAACTCCGCTAACTCCGGAGGTAGAAGATGCGGCGCTTCTTCTTCTACGTCGCTTACATCAGACTCAATGTTGAAATTACCAACACGGGCCTAGAGCGCCCTCTTGCGGTTTAGTGTGAAAATAACATGTAAAATGATATACTGGTAATAATAATTTCACACATAAGTCGCTCCAGAGTATAAGTCGCACCCCCGGACAAACTATGAAAAAAAACGCGACTTATAGTCCGGAAAATACGGTAAATTTTATGATTATAATTATACTAGTAGTAGTTATTGTTTAAGGTTTGGGTAAGTCCCCACTCCCAGAAAAGGAAGTAAATGTAATGTCTCCACACTGCACAGAAACAAATGTGTGTGTATGTGAAGGCACTGACATTAACAAGAGTCAGAAAGGGTGACACACAGGTGTTCAGTTCAGGAAAGAAGAAGAAGAATGTCAGTCTTCACTCAGGCAGGTCATCATCCTCCACTCTCCTTCGCAGCTAATAGATGGAGCTATTTAGCCCTTTTTAACACAGAGGTGACTCATAATCAAGCTGAACGGGCACTTTGACAGCCCTGAGCCACTACGTCACATGGTTTAGTACATCATAAGCAGCTGCATCTGTTGCCTGTTACTGGCTCTCTCAGTGTCTAACTCAGCATTTCTACCTGCTTAACCAGTACAGATCAGACTGGGACAGAATTTATATATAAAAAACATGTACAGGTGCATCTAAAAAAATAGAATATCATCAAAAATCCCAATCAGTGATTGTGGAAACTTCACACTAGACCTCAACCAGTTTGGATTGTGTGCCTCTCCACTCTTCCTCCAGACTCTGGGACCTAGATTTCCAAACGAAATGCAAAATTGACTTTCAGTGATGGTTTTTGGAGTCAAGCCCAAAGTCAGTGCAGCCATCTACAAGGACATTTTAGCAGAATACATGCTTCCCTCTGCTGACAAGCTTTATGGAGATGTGGATTTCATTTTCCAGCAAGACTTGGCACCTGTCCACATTGCCAAAAGTACCAGCACCTGGATTAATAACCACATTATCACTGTGCTTGATTGGCCAACAAACTCACCTGATCTAAACCCCACAGAGAGTCTATGAGCTATTGTCAAGAGGAAGATGAGAGACACCAGACACAACAATGCCGCTATCCAAGCAAGCTGGGCTTCCATAACATCTCAACAGTGCCACAGGCTGATTGCCTCCATGCTACACCTCACTGATGCAGTAATTCATGCAAAAGGTGCCCTGACCAAGTATTGAGTGCATACACCGTACATACTTTTCAGTAGAACAACATTTATATTAAAATAAATTTTTGAATTGGTCTTTCGATATTCTGAATTTTGAATATTTTAATTTTTTGAGATACTGACTTTTGGGTTTTCATTGGCTGTAGGCCATAATCATCCATATAAAAAATAAACACTTGTAATAGATCACTCTGTGTGTAATTAATCTATATAATACATGAGATTCACTTTTTGAATGGAATAATTTAAATAAATTACATACATACATATGTAAATAAATACATATTTACGTATGTAAATAAATTAACTTTTCGATTACGTAAATTTTTTAGATGCATCTGTATAAAACGTTAGGAAGATAAACATTTTTCTGAAAAATATCTTAAAAGAAGCCATAAAAAGACATCAC
>BRDA01019767.1:0-13665 GCA_036984385.1 Crenuchus spilurus
TGTAAATACTTTTTTGATGTTTGGTTTTATAATTATTGTTTACATAACGATACATTTGTGGCTTAATAATGAAGAAATGTATGTAAATCGGTGGTTTTCGACTGGCCGAGCCTATTTGACGCAGACACAAGGGCAGAGTCAACTAAGTGCTACTTAGGGACTCTTTCATAAGTTTGGAAGATAAGAAGGCTTTTGGGAAACAGTCAGAAAAATCGCGTTCTTAAAGTTACGTCGTTCTTAAAGTTTCGGGAAACTTTAGGGATGTCTTTGGGTTAGTCTGGTCTCTGGCATTGAATACAGAGCAACTGGAATAGTTTGTAGTAGAGCTTTATTTGTCTCCAATAGTAGACTGTCTGAAACAGTATGTGGCTGGTGACGGTGTAAGAAAATATCAATACACTTCAGTATCACAATATTATGACTTGTCATACTGTATCAGTTCTCAAACACAGGATTCAATTTAATGACTGGTTAACATGCAAAGATTGGTGGCAGACTGTGTTTCATTGTGTGTTGTGGTTAAACCCCCAAACATTAGATGTTATAGAGTTATAATCTTATTGTTATAGAGTTATAATGTTATTACTAGAGTTATAATCTATCTACAGCCATACCCCTCCCCTCCCCCTCCCAGTTTTATATTGAAAATGATTGAGTTTAATATCTCATTTCACTCTGAAATGAAAGCATAGGACTTAAATAAGAACTCATGGAGTAAATTTATAGAGCAAAATGTATCTAAACTTTGGATTCATCAAAGTGGCACCTTTGGCAGATATAACAGCTGAACACACTCATGGCCTGTTTCTACAATAGACATCAAATATTCTTCAGACAGTTCTTCACAAATCTGCTGCAGAAGAGACTGTGCTGCCACTCCATGTTTTCAAGTTTACCATCTTATTCTTTTCTGAGGTAGTTCTGGTAGAGCTTGGACTTTTGTTTTGGGTCATTATCTTACTGTACAATGAACCGCTGACCAGCTAGGCACATATATATACAGTATGAACTGCAGATGTTTTTCATGATGGCAGAGTAAGGAGCTGTTGACTCTGTGTGTGTGTGTGTGTGTGTGTGATACATGCTGCCGGAACTTCTACAGTTTCACACAAAGTTCCCCTGAGTCTCTGCACAGCTTTCTCTTTTCTTCTTCAAATGTGTTCAAATGTGTTCATTTAGAGGGGGAAACAGACCACTTTGGTTCTTATTCAGCAACCCTGTTTATCCTGTTTAGTAAAAATGTACAGAACATCTGGACTGTCCACTTTACACTGAATTTCTAAAATATCTCACTTGTCTTACATTACAGCTTTGAAAAGAAACTGAGAATAATAACATATTATAAATTCAGTTAGACTAAATTATGTAAAATACAAGAATAATATGGTAACAAGTGAAACAATCTGAAATATAGTTTAAATATTTAATATTTCTCATTGTAAGAATGCTATTTGCTTGTTACTGGATAATTAGATATTAGTTTAGCTGTTTAACGTTAAATGACCTCAAGGTATTGGTAGATAATTTTACTTGTTTAACCCATTTATGAAATAAGCAAAACTATTTACCTATATAGTGAGACAATTTGACTTATTCAAAATGACCGTTATAATCCTCTAATATTCATACAATTATTAAATCATAAATCTATAATAAGCATACAACATTCTCAAAATGAGAATTATTATTGTGAATGTCCCTCAGGGATGAATGAAGTAATCTAGATATTAATGAACACTTCTAAGCGTTAAGTGTTTCTATATACATTACTGTATTAAGCATTATTAAATGGTTATGTCAAAAATGAATGATTAATTAATAAAAAGAAGCAGTACTCTAATGAAGCATTTATTGATGATACTCATGTATATTCATTTGTATTTAGGTCAAGTAAAGTCACAAAGTTATTATTCAATAAGAGCTTTACTTAATAAAGTCTGGTGTTAAACTTAGTGAAGGTATAAGTATCAGTGAAGGTAACAGATAAATTATCTGATAAAGATGGCAGAATGTCTGATGGATCAACTGTCACACACTCAGTGATGCTTCAGTAGAGTCTTAAGTGACTAATATTGCTTATATATATATATGTGTGTGTGTGTGTGTGTGTGTGTGTGTGTGTGTGTGTGTAAAATACATTTTGACTTGATTTTCTCCCCAAAGTGTTTCTTAGCCAATTGACAAATCCATTTGTTGACTCTTTCTATCACTTGTAATGTCTCTGACTCTACGAGGCTGCAGACTAACACAGGCCTCCTCTGATGCATGTGAAGTCAAGCCACTGCCTCTTTTCAAACTGCTGATGGTACATCATCACCGGGCAGCCAACACACTCTGAGGAAACTGCAGGATCCCCAGTTCTGATGGATTCTCTGGCAGACACCTGAATAATGTAATAACATTACTTAGTTGTGCTGGGGAGAGTGCCATCTTACCCGCCAGGAGAAACCACGCCCAATTTTTGCATGCAGCATGATCAGGATTTGAACTAGTGATCCTCAGGTCATAATGACAGTGACTTAGTCCACTAGCCACTCAGGTCCTCCGATATACTTAATTTTTAAGGGGTGTGAGAAAATATTGGCAGTTGAGTATTGCAATATTATGTTTTCTGATACTGCATCAGTTCTCCAAAAACAGATTTTTAAAAAAAGAATAGTTTGCATGTAACAACAATGGATCATATTCTGTTGTGTTTAAACCTCAAACAACTAGGTAGACCCCAAAAAAGCAGAGTAAGGGTACAGGGTTAACATTAGCAAACCTAGCTAACTAGTAATGTTACCAAACCTAAAATCATATTATATTACTGAGCATATTGCAGCATAACACTACATATTGAATTGTATCCCTTGTATCATGATGCATGTTTTATCTTGCCAATGCATAGCTCCCATATATTGATTTAGTTGCAGACTCAGTTAAAACTATTTCACAATAATGTGTATGTTGTGATGTCAGACTGCAGATTGTCCAGTTGTTCCCAGTTCTGTTCAATAAGTCAGTAAAACTTAGTACAGTCTGAAGTGCTGTTATCTGTCACCCTTATTGTAAAGTCTGACCAATATTTAGATTGTTTCACTTCCCATGCTATATTTTACAGTGTAAGGAAAGCTGTAACCAAAGCAGCACTAAGAGCTTAGACCCCCTGAAAAACTGGACGTAGTCTGGTTGTGTGAATACACATTTCTTGTTGTTTTATTCTAAGACTGTGGTGAAGCTAAGCACACAGAGAGTACTTGATTTATACTGATATCTGCAACTGTTGCCCGCAACAGCTCAGATGTTAAAGAAGCAGAGAAAGCAGATATATAGAAAGAAATTGCAACATCGTCATTTTGGCACAAAGATGACATTCATCATTTTCTCACGACCACTTTAACAGTCTGTATGTTTCAGTGCTTTTCTGGACTACTAGCTTTTGATGAAAGACAAGGTGATTATTTATGTTCCACAACATGTTATTTCTGTGAAATGTCTGACAATATATTGCTCTCACATGGTTTATTGCATAGAAATATTAAAGGTTTAGATATACTCAGTATATACGCAGGCTAAGGCTTCTAGACTTCAGACTCATGAGAGATGGCCTTGTTCAGACTGATACAACATGGCTTTAATGTTACATACATCAGAATGCACATTTATCCACAGCATGTCAATGGTATTTTCCCAAAAGTTAAATCATAATATGTTCATTACAAGCTAACATTTAACCTGGATATTTGAGAAAACAGCAAACCGTTTCAGTCTGTGGTCTGCCATTTTTACAGTTTCATTATATGCTGCTGTGTCCTAGGGGAAATTATGAAACAGCCCTAAAGACTCCCCAAAAAGTCTTGGATGTTTCTACAGCCAAATTCCATCGTTTCTTCAGCCGAGGCCATCGTTTTCCTGCAAGTAGACACGTTTTCCAGAACTTTTATGTAATTCTTCTTCTCCAGGAGCGACGCCCATGCGAACATGAAAACACAAACTTTCCATTTCACCATTTTCTGTTTTCCAAAAAAAAGTTCCACCACGTGTCATCTCCAGCTGCCAAAAACATGACAGTATCTTATGTAAATCAACACTTAAGAGAAGAGTTTTAGGGACTTTTTGTTTGTTTCAATGTCTTCCATTCCTTCAAAGGAGATCACAAAAGTTCTAAGCCACACAGTGAATAAATTGGTGTGCCTGGTGATGGGGTCTTTCTTTGGCATGAAAAGAACTGCTTGTCCCAAATTCTGCCCCAAAACTGTCCAAAATTTCTCAGTTGACGGTGGGTACCTGATTCAGGCTATACTCTTTGGCTTTGAGCCTCAGGTTGGCAATGCTGTTGGCCATGTTCACACCCTGGGCCGTGTTGTTGTTGGCGCACGATGGTGAGTATGTTGCCATTGCACTAAAAGAAAAAAGGAAAAGGTCAGGGTTTAGACTCAAAAAAGAACTTTTATTTTGTGCTTAAATATTTATGAAAGAGCCACAAAACAGCACCTAATAGATTCTTTTCCTAGCCTGGAGAAATTGAGATGCTTGATGTTGAAAACTGGAAAAGGCTCAGACTTTTTCACTGCCTGACCGGCACACAATCAACCACAACCACAACAACATTCATCACGGATGAAGAATGCAGTACAGACGCCAACATGTGTCAAACACATTACTTGGAATTTTCAGAAAGCTAATAAATATGTGAGCTCAAATGTGCCAAATTGGACTCTTTGGAGTGCTGCCATCAAATAACCACTCTTGGTTCTCTAAAGAACCTTTCAATGGTTCTTTAAATCCTTAAAATAAACAACTTTATGGGACTATTTGGAGTGATGCCATCAGAGAATCAATTTCAGTTCCTTAAAGAATCTTTCAGATGTCTTTTAATCCTGTAAATAAATACCTAGGTTGTTTTAAATAGGATTTTTGGTGCAATGTAACCACATTTGGTTCCCTAAAGAACCCTTCAATTATTCTTTAACCCTTAAATAAATACTCTTTGGAATAGTGTCATTAAAAAAACAAGTTATTGTTTCCTAATATAATAAAATAATTCAGTTTAATGCCTTATTGCAATCTGAAATGGAAGCATATGAGTTAAATAAGAACACATGGAATCAATTTATAGACTAAAATGTATCTAAACTTTGAACTCATCAAAGTAGCACCTTTGGCAGATATAATAGCTGAACACACTAGTGGTATTCTTTCTACAATAGACATCAAATATTCTTCAGACAGCTCTTCACAAATCTGTTAGCAGAAGAGCCCTTCAGACTCAACACCAACCCCAGCTGCTGTGTGTCAGTCAGATTCAAATCACACACTAATTCCAATAATCTGTTAACAATATTATGAGGATTATGTACAGATACCGAGGATATGATATACACAAACTATAACACAGGTGGCAAGTGTGTTACTTTCATTTTAAACATCTTATCAGCAGATGATAATAATTTTGAAAAATGATGGTAATAAAACTGCTGGACACACAAACCAGTGTTGCCAAGTCCGCTTATTATAAGCGACTTTGGGCTTGTTTGTTCAAAAGTCGCTTGCAAATCTCATGAGTCGTGGGTTGCATTTTTTTGGGCTTGTTTTTGAACGTGAAGTTGCTTATTTGGACTTTTTTGACCAGCTGCCCATCATAAAGCAACAGATGAGTGGTAGGTAGTTTGTCCCTTCCAAGACCCCGTTTCCTGTTTATCGCTCCCGCCCAAGTTGACCAGTCACACACCCAAACAGCAGGCAGCGCCCAGAGTGAAGAGGCACAACATAAGAATGAGCTCGAGTAAGTGGAGAAAATATGGAAAAAAATATAATAAAGAGTGGGAAAAAGAAAGAATGGCTTTGACCTCAGATGGGAGATGCAAAATGCACTTTTCTTTTGATCATAGCTTAAAAGATTTAAAGTTATTCAAAGAATTTAAGTGTTTTTTAAATAATGTATTAAATAATTTAAGTTATTCAAAATGTTTATATTAAAAGTATCATAATTTTGGTGTTTTTTATGTATAATGTCATATTAAATGTTTATCTTTATACTGTTTAAAAGCAGCCTCGGGTTTACAGAATGTGATGGGTTGCCAGTTGGGCTTATTTTGGGCTTGTTTTCATAGAGCTGGTTGCATGTTTCTATCATGAGATCTGGCAACACTGACACAAGCACATTTTTAGATATTATTCTCTATTGTCTGCTTTAACATAAATAACTAAAAACAGAAATCACTGCCTAAATAAGTAATTTCACTACAATCTATAGACTTTTATTTTGTTCATTTGAGCTATTCTACATCACTTACTGTTTAGGAAAAATTACTTCAGCATGTAAGACTACTCACGTTTTTATTTATAGAGCACCTGTTTTTTTCTTGGAAAAACAATTAAATATCCATGTCTAACCTACTGACCACACACACACAAATATGCACATGTTAGGAGTTGGGTGGGCATAACTTTTCATATTCATCATCTTTTTTTTCATTCTAATTATATAAGATTAATGAGCTAATACACATACAGACAGTATTAGGGGGCAGGCATGTCCTAGTGGTAAGGATCTGGTCTTTTGACCAGAAGGTTGCTGGTTTGATCCCCAGACAGGACATGACTGAAGTGCCTTTAAGCAAGGCACCTAACCCCCTAACTGCTCCCCGGGCGCCGGTGGATAAGGGCTGCCCACTGCTTCGGGCACAAATTCTCACAGCCTAGTGTGTGTGTGTTTCACTGCACGAATGGGTTAAATGCGGAGGTCAAATTCCGTTGTGTTAAAAATCACATTGGTTGATCTGATCTCTCTTAATCTATTAGTGAAGCTTGGCACTTCCAGTGTTACATCAGCTCTCTTCTCTTTACAGTTCCCACAGTGAATATAGCTTGACTGACAACCAGCAACGTGCAACATTAACCTCCCATAAAACAGTCAGATATGTATATACACCCCATCTAACATTACTAACACACAGAGTGATGAACTAACATCACTTATTGAACTCACCAGCACTGGTGTATGTGAGCACGGCTTCAGGAAGAAACAGCCATGCTTGGACTTTGGGCCATTATCTGGGGTAGGATGTACCCCTGACCAACTAGGCACACATATTATTATAATATTCTATATCACCATGCATCCAAGCCAAGAACCATTTATTTGTCTTTATTTTTAAGAGTGGATTTAAGTGCTCTAGCAGAGTGAGGTAATGTTAAGGTCTTTGAGCAAAATTTAAAGGAAGGACAACATCTGGTGTAAATATTCTGATAGGGAAAAATCATAGCTGAATTTGTTGCATTTTCGGGTTATTAATTCATATGTTGGTTTGTAATAGCCTATAACCAGACTGACATCTTTATATTGGTCTAGTCTGTGTTACCTGTATGGAGGTGAGCCACCCCAGGAGAGGTAGTCATTGGGTCTAGGAGCAGGCCGGGGGACTATTGGCTGTTCCACTGAAGTTACATCTCCTGAGTAAGACTTGAGCAGTGAAGCATTTTTACTGGCCAGCATGGCTCTCTCGTTACGCCGGAACTTGGCCCGTCTGTTCTGAAACCACACCTGAGAAAACAGGAGGAAAACCGTCTTGTGATAAAGATAACAGGCTCAGTAGAGAGAAACCAAGAGAGACAGAGTCTCCACTCGTTACTCTGAAGAAGAGACACAGTGGCTGCATGCAGGTTCACAGCAGGATTATTAAAACCCAGTGAAATAAATACGATCCACTGACGTTAAGGTCTCATTTAATGCAGATTAGATTCTGGTAATCACATGTAGTGTCTATGATTATACAACATGTAACCCACCAACACAATTTGACTGGATGAAGAATGTCCTACTCATATTACAGTGACACTGTATGCAACTAGAATTTTGCTAGAGAACAGGTCAATTGTGAATATTAAAAACATAATCATATGCAGACATAGTCATAAGATGTTTTCTTTTTAATTTTATATGAACAGAACAGAAACTTCTTGCTGTTTTGAGATGATGCAATCCACAAATGTTCCTGCTCCAGATACTCAATAGAAGGGTGATGTATGAAAGTGTCACCACTTTTTAGCTCAGTTTTGATGTCTTCAGCAAGTTACATATTTAATGCAAAATATGAGATGAATGAATATCATAGATACAATAGGAGCTATTACATTACATTGCATTTAGCGGACGCTTTTATCATTATTATTAGTTCATAAACAATCACAATAAACACTATTAATCACTAGAATATGTGAAATTAGTCCATAAACGACCTCAATAAACACTATTAATCACTAGAATAGGAGATATTAGTTCATATACAACCTCAATAAACACTATTAATCACTGGATTATGAGATATTAGTCTATAAACAAGCTCAATAAACACTATTAATCATTAGAATAGGATACTGCACCCTCCATAATTATTGGCACCCCTAGTTAAAATGTGTTAAAATCCTTAAAATATTTTTTTTATTGCAGAAGCATAATCTCACTTTGAATTTTTTTTTTTAATAAAGCAACCTTCAACTCAAGTGAAAAAAATAATGAAAGAAAAAATCCTGACTAAGAAATAATTATTTCCCATAAAATGACTTGTTCCACAATTATTGGCACCCTTAACAATTTCTTGGAAATAAATGTATTTGAACCATTTTTGTCATTTCTAGTGGATCAAAGTATCTAGGAAAATTAAATTAGTAATTCATCACTTCCTGTTTCCCTGTGGTATAAATATGACATTACACAGAGGCCTATTTCTCTTACTCACTCTTAAACATGAGAAAGACAAGAGAAGACACTATTCAAGTAAGGCAGATGTGTGTCGACCTTCATAAATCAGGCAATGGCTACAAGAAAACTTACATGCAGATGGCCTTATCTACAATCAGAGCAATCATCAAAAAATTCAAAACATCTGGAACTGTGACAAACAAGCCTGGAAGAGGACACACCTGTATCTGGCCACCATGCACAGTGAGAAGGATGGTAAGAGAATTAAAAGTTCTCCAAAGCTCCTTGTAAGAGAAGTGAATTAAATGGTAGCATCTTGGGGTTACAAGGTCTCCCAAACAACCATCAGGCGTTATCGACATGCCAACAAGCTGTTTGGGAGGCATGCATGGAGAAAACTTTTTCTGAGTTATACTCGTAAGCGTAAACGGGTGGAGTTTGCCAAGTGGTACTGGGATTTTAACTGGGACCACACGGCTTTGGTCACATGAGACCAAGATAGAGCTTTTTGGCAACAAACACTCTAAGTGGGTCTGGCGTAACACCAAAGATGAGTACACCGAAAAACACCTCATGCCCACTGTTACGTATGGGGGAGGATTGGTGATGCTGTGGGCCTGTTTCTCCTCCAAGGGACCTGGAACCTTGTAAGGATAAATGGGTCATGAACTCTTTGAAATATCAGGACATTTTGAACCAGAGTCTGGTGGCCTCTCCCCGAAAGCTAAAAATTGGTCGTCACTGGTTCTTTCAGCAAGATAATAACCCTAAACATGTGGCCAAATCTACTCAAAAATGGTTCACAAGGCACAAAATCAAGCTCCTCTCATGGCCATCTCAGTCCCCAGACCTCAACCCAATAGAAATCCTGTGGGGTGAGCTGAAGAGGAGAGTGCATAGGAGAAAACCCAGGACTCTGGACGATTTAGAGAGATTGTGCAAAGAGGAATGGTCGAAGATCCCTCTTTCTGTATTCTCCCATCTTGTGAAGAGTTATAGGAGAAGATTAAGTGCTGTCTTGTTGGCAAAAGAAGGTTGTTAAAAATACTAAAACCAGGGGTGCCAATAATTGTGGCACATTATTTCATTCAAAAGATTTATTTCTTAATGTGTGATTTTTTCCCACAAAGTAAAGGCACTTGAATTACAGCTTAGATTTTTCTCTTTTTTTGCATTGTTCTCCTATATATATATATATAAATAAAATAATAATATATTAATATAATAATAACCTCAATAAACACTATTAATCACTAGAATAGGAGATATTAGTCCACAGACAACGTCCATAAACTCTATTAATCACTAGGAGACATTAGTCTATAAACAACCTCAATCAACACTATTCATCACTAGGAAATATTAGCCCATATACAACCTCAATCAACACTATTTATTACTTGTAGACATTAGTCCATATACAACCTCAATCAACACTATTAATCACTAGCTCAAATTAGTTAATAAATAATCTCAGTGAACACTGATCACTAGAACAGGAGATATTAGTCCACAATCTCATTAAGCACAATTAATCCTTTGGAGATATTAGTCCATAGAACAATCTTAATAAACACTATTAATTACTAGAAGATGAGATATTTGTATCTGAGTATCTGGAGTCTACAACTTTTGTGGATTTAATGATAGTCTCCAAATGATGAAAAATTTTTCTTCTGAAATAAATGTGTAGGTTTCAGTGGAAAATGGTCAATTGAATTCAAGATATTCTTACATATTTTATTGTACCATTTCTGATTAGTAAGTGTGTTAGGCCTGTCATTAAATTCATTTTAATCATAAAAACACTAGACTGACTGTACAATATATAGTCTTCATACAGTCAGATTACACATATAATATAATGGAAATAAGTTAACACTGCCAGAAGCATAATTTATAATAATAATAATAATAATAATAATAATAATAATAATAATAATAAGAAAGATTTTCTACATAATTTCTGAAACTAAGTAAAATTGTCAATAAAATTAGATAAGTGAATAAAATAAAAAGTTAAATTGTCTTGACATAGGTTGAATAACCTTATGTAGCCTCATAATGAGACATTTTCATCATATTTAACACCCTGTTTATTGAACACTGTGTTGACCTGTGTGTCTTTTGGAGGTCTTACCTGTACTCGAGCCTCAGTGAGGTTGACTCTGCGTGCCAGGTCTTCTCTGACGAAGGCATCGGGGTAGTGCGTCCTCTCAAACACTCTCTCCAGAGCCTGTAACTGACCACTGTTGAAGGTGGTCCGGTTCCTCCGCTGCTTACGCTTCTTTTTCTCCTCTGAGTTCAGTTGCTCATCTGAGAAACAAACAGTTCTAATGAACCCCAGTGACTTAATGTGACCCAAGTGACTTAATATGATTTAATACACTAGATCAGTCTAGGTTTTAATGGAATGGTCCACCAAAAATGTTATTTAAAAAAGTTATCCAAATACATTCAGCCAAATGACTTAACCATGCAGCTTCAGTATTGTAGCTGAACCATCACTTCAAAGTTAACATCTGTAACACGGATTTATTTGTAACTACAGAAAGAACCAAGAATAGTTTTAAACTAATATAGATCTGCAAATGGAATGTGTTGATTGTGAAGCGTCCTTGGGTATCTAGAAAGGCGCTATATAAGTGTAACGTTCATTCATCGTTCATTCATTCATTTAATGTATATAGTAGTTAATTTTTCATTTTTGTGAAGAGAAAAAATTATAAGGTAAATTTGTCTGTATATTTTGCCCTTATTTAAAACATTGAACGTATATTTTTGTGTGCAAAGGTTAGTTGGTTAAACTGCATATTTGCACATTTTAATGCACATTTACTCTTTACTTACTGAAATTTTAAAAATAAAAGTTATAACACATGAAATATTGTATTTTTTATAATGGGTTAAAATCAGAAAATTAAAGATGTGCACTAAAATGTGTATCAAAAATCAAAATGTCATTTGAGCAGAGGTACAGTAACTTTTGCACACAAATGTACTATTAAAGGTATCTGTATAAATGATCATAGAAACAGACTGTAGATCTCTTTTAAACTGCAGCACAATTACGTAATAATTAACATTTAAAACTAATTGTGAATCATTCACAGTCATACTGTAATTGTATGTGAATATTTTCTGACCTCTAGCTTGTATGAACAGATAAATTGAGTTGAAAGTGCAGATTCCAAACTTTTACCCCAAACCACATCAGTGTAGAAAATTTATATTTTAATTTGATCTGAATTGAAATTAAAAAATACATTTTTGTCATTTTTAAAAATGTTCTGACATCAAAACATTACCTAAATGGAAACATCATTGCTGTCTTATGATAATCATCTCCATTCCACTTTTTATTACTCTTCTGTGAAGTTACCATGTTGCTAGAAATTAGTAGGGCAGCAATGATATACCAAATACTGCTAAAATTTCAGAAAATAATATCACATTAAAATCTTAATGAAATATCTCCATTTTGCTTTTCTTGCTAACATGAGAATAAACGTTTACAATCTGAAAAAGTCAGAGGATGCACTTCTGATGTTTTATTTATAGAAATATTTAACATGTTTTGATTTAAACAACTTCCCTAATGTGAAGATCCTGGCTAAAAGTCACAAACTTCATATAAGATCAGCAGCATCATTTGAATTCCATCATTCACTCCATGCTATGACCCCAGCCAGCACTGCTACGGCTATTCTTGAGTCCCCCTCTTAATCACTTCGGAAAGGCCTCTTATGAGGATTAAGTTCAGATTAAGTTTGGCCTGTAGAGGATGTTACTAAAGCTCAGGGGCCTGAAAAGCTTCTCAAGCACATAAATCACACTCTCAAATCAGTCCAGAAATCCTTCTGTGACCAAGTGACTAATTGATTAGCTCTGACTGATAACTCCAAACACCAAGATTTTCAAGAATGTAAATTACATCTATTTAGAGGCTCTAAACCCTTGCAAAGACTGGACTTTGACACCCATTTATCCCAAATGGACAGCTGATGGTCAATATTTTTGTGGGGATTAACTGAAAATTGATTTCACTTATTGTTCTCATTAGTGCATCAGTTTTTGCTGCCATTTTATTTTTTGTATTCTGGCAGATTGTTACTTTATGACATAAATAACATGAGCAGATAAATAATTACGTAGGACTCATTGTGCTAAATAGACAACTCCTAATTATATTTAACTTTTTATTTCCCATTTTGAGAATGTTATAATCTTATTACAGCGGTATTATAGGATAATTAAAGGATTATAACTGATATAATCAATATCATCTCTGTAGGCAGATAATTTTACTTGCTTTAAAAATGTTTGATTTTTGCAGAATTGATATGTTAAAATAAGCAAAATTGTCTGACCATTCAGTGAGGTTCTTTTACTTAATGTCTAATCATTTGTGTTACAAGATATGAAAAACATAATATAGGATTATTTACTTTTATGTGTAAGATACAATAGCTTTTAAAAATGGCAGTTTTTCACTATAGACCATCTTATCAGTATTACAGAGTCATATCAAAGTATGGCTGTCCACCTAAGTGTGAGAATAACCACCATTGGGTCAGAGTGTTTGCTGAATTGGTGATCCCCGACACATTCACTATAGAAGTTAACTGGTCACTGTGGAGCACGGATTACTCTATACCACTCATCGGAGTGATTGATTTTTTCTGGCATCAGTGGCACCACTGGCAGGCACTCAATGTACAAGTGTATTCTTGCTACACCTTCACTACAATGGCTATAAAACATCCCAGGAAATTTGACTTCCAAGATGCTACCACCCTTCACCTGATTCACCCTATTATCATGGCCTTTTGAACATCAATGAAATCACATCCTTGGCCCTTGACAATTGTTTTACACTCTGCTACTCCCATGATATTCTGATATGACTGTTACTTGAACCCATATACACACACACACACACACACACACACACACACACACACACACACACACACACA
>BRDA01019769.1:0-21298 GCA_036984385.1 Crenuchus spilurus
CTGTCTCCCTGGGCACCGCTCTGTAGCACAGCACTAATCTGATGGATGAAGTGGGTTTAAAAGAAACATCTCTCTTTTTCTCCCTCTCTCTTTCTCCCTCTTACACATACTGTCTCTTCTCTACTATTTTATGGTCTAAACTCCCTAAACCTCCCCAAATGATAAAGTAAACATCATTATCTCTGCCTCTTCCTCTCCTCTCAGCCCTTCTGTTCACCCCAGGCTCCTGTGGGGCTTGGAAAAGCCTTTCAACAAAAAAAAAAGTTCAAAAGAAATAAGCATTTGCCAAAGACTTATAAATGTACCTCACAAGTCTTTGGGCAGATGGGATTATCAGGAGATTACTCTAGTTTACATATTCTACACTCTCACACATCCATATCATCTCTGCGGTGAGTTTGACTTTTAAATGAAGATGATGATGATGCTCTGAAATCTCAGGACTCTTTAGTTTCACATCACAGACTGTCCTGTCTTCAGGATTTAAGCTACATATTTATGTTAACTAAAGGAGAAACTATTACCTTAAGCCACAATCACTGTACAAATGAGCATTTTACAATTACTTGGGAAATAAGTGGAATGAAGATGGGTTTGGCTGGAATGATACAAAAATAATTCAGGAGGAATCCAGTCATGGGATTTGAACACACAACTTCCTGAGTTTTGGATTGGGGCTCTTTCTCCCTCTTTTGTTTGCTGTTACCACTCAGTGGTTGTATGCCAACACATTACTTCAATGATGTCAACAAATAATGGTCATTATCAGACTCGCTCCAGTGGTACTGAGAGTTTTTACTGAATGGCGAGCTGCACCTCTAAACACTAAAACTCATCTCACTGGTGTCATTTTACATGTTTAATTAATGACCTCCTCCACTCTTTTTACTTTAATCCTCTAATTACTATTTTATCTCTTTTTTGGTTGTTTATTTAAAAATTTTTTATCTTAATTTATATTTTTCAGTTTTGATTATTTTTGTTATTATTTCAGTCATTTAAATTCATTTAACCTCATTTTAGTTTCCTTTTTCGTTTGGTTTTAATTGTCATTTCTACTAACTTTTACATTTCACTTGTAATTTAAATAGTTTAATATTTTTTTATGTATTTCTGAGTTATTTTTATTAATAAATTAACTTTGGCATGTTCTTATCAATCCCTTTTTCTGTATCAATCTTGGCTACGTTATAAATGAGAGTCACCCTCAATGTACTCAGAGTTTAAATAAAGATTGGTTGGTTGATTGATTGATCGAACTTTGTGGTGTAATGAAAAAACACACTTACTTTAAAACAAACTGTAATGAAATTAGAGCAGAAATGGAGATTTAACTGGAAGTATTTCACTGTGTCTGGAAAGACAGCCTTATAGAGTACAGAAGGGCACTTATCAATGAGCTCTCAGCTTACCTGTCCTCCCTGATTAAAAATAATAAAGACAATCCTGGCGTACTCACTTTAGTAGTGAAATCTTTAAACTTTAGTGAGATCTTAGTGAGATCTCTAAACTTACGAACAGTCAGGTGGCTACTGATCCACAGATTATAGCAAGATTAGATTACTGCAATGTACTTCTGTCAGGATGCTCCAACAGAAACTTGAATGAACTCTCGTTAATCCAAAATGCTGCAGTCAGGGTCTTCACTAAAACCAGAACATTTGATCAGATTTAATCCAGTCATATCAACCCTCCATTGGCTTCCAGTTAAATATTCTACTGATTCCAAAATGTATTTACTGACATATACAACACTGCATAGTCTTAGGGATTTAGTGATGAATGATTTGGTGATTTGGTGTTTGTTATTACTAACCCTGTAAAGCTGCTTTGTGACATCAGTTGTAAAAAGCGCTTTATAAATAAATTTGATTTGATGATTCTTGCCCCTGAATACCTACCAAACCTCATCACGCACTATGAACCACTAAGATTACTCAGATCCCAGTGTTGTAATTTTTCTGTATTAGTTAGCGCTTTCTCTAAGTGATCACATGTTTGTGCTGAGTGTTGACTCTTAAGACAATGCTAATCAAATCTACAACTAGTCATTGTTATCTTGACAAGGCTGATTGAATCCCACTGTCCCACTGTGTTTCCCCATGGTCAGCTAAATTACAGTTCTCTATAAAAACCTGACTTCTACAGAGTGAATTTAGACAGCGAGGTGGACAGACAGCAAGGTGGACAGTGAGACAGAGACTGCAGATCTGCTCATCACAATAATAAAGAAGAATCTTAAACATTCCGGTGGTCTCCTGACTTTCTTCAACTGGTTCTGGAAGAAACATCTTTTCAATTGATCTCAAACCCTGGGATCCAGAACAAATAAATACTTTACCACAGTTGGGGCCAAACAATTGGTGCCAAAATAAAAATATATTTACACCAGCGGGCCAGTTTCTTACTAGTTCCCAGACTTCATAAGACTTCAGCGGGGGAAAAGTTTTCTCTTACACAGCCCCTCAACTCTGGAATAATCTAATGATCTGTTTCTGATATTAATTTTGTAATGCAGCTTTGTGACAATTTCAGTTGTAAAAGGTGCTAAATAAATACATTTTGATTCATTCATTAATCTACCTCACCTTAATCAAGATGGCTATTTTACCTTGTTGCTTAATTAAAATGCCCAGTTTTCACCATCTAATCAAATCCTATTTGATAAAACACATCTTGTCCATAATTACTTCCTGCCTACATATCATAATTTCACTCAGAAATATGTTAGATGCAGAAAAAATTGCTCTAATTTCCTATTTATAATTACTTTAAACAGTTCTCACACCTATGAAACTGCTAAAATGAGCTTGGCAGAGGATGGTATAGGATTGACTGCACTTTCAGTGTTCTAAACTCCTCTGCATCCCATCACTCCACTCCATCCTCATCTACTGAGCTAAGAAAACATGGTGGAAGCCAGTAAGTGCTGTGCCAGCAGGTACTTGTACTCGGGGTAAAAATACACTTTGCTGCCAAAAATACAGAACTGAGAGACAAACAAAAACAAGAATTAACATTTGAAGCATTTATTCCAAGATGGAAAGAACTGTTACATGTAAAGTTTGGACAGAAGATCAGTGAACAACTACTGTAACATTAAAATTAAAATGCATTGTAAACACAGCTCCTGTTAGCGAATCAACACGTCTCTCACAAGTGACAATATCATATCATAAGATGTGATAATCCTTCATACTCTCATACTGTACATTGATTGTACTTAGCATACATACATTGTATGTATGTATGTGTGTGTGTGTGTGTGTGTGTGTGTGTATCTGTGCATATTTATATGAAGTGCTGAAGTGCCCCTGAGCAAGGCACCTAACCCGCTAACTGCTCCCCGGGCGCCGGTGGATAAGGGCTGCCCACTGCTTCAATTCTCACAGTCTAGTGTGTTCACTAGTGTGTGTGTGTGTTTCACTGTATGAATAGGTTAAATGCGGAGGTCAAATTCCTTTGTGTGAAAATTACATTGGCAAATTGGTTCATGTTAATCTTAATATATATATATATATACAGGGTTCATGCACATACAAGGTAAAATTCAAGCACTTTCAAGGCCCATTTTCAAGTTTTTCCAGCACCTTTCAGCTGTGACAAATTAATAAGGGTGATATCTCAAAACTGTGAATCAGTAATAATCAATATATCGCAAAACTATTCTCCACACTTCACAGCAACTATGCTACTGTGGCAGTCCAGGTGGACGATGCCACTCCAAGCCACCAGAGGTCGCACTCTCCTGAGGATTAGCCTAGCCTCACCATAGAAGCTTACACCAGTACTTAAGCTAGGCTAGTGCTCGGGTCAGTGCAAGGTCTTGATTCCGTGTTCTGGTCAATTATGAGTGTTTTGTCTTGTATTACTCATTCTGTTTTTTTTCTGATCATTCTTTACCCCTTGGACTTTGGATGCCTGTCTCGTTCTGTTTTGTAAGTCTTATTTCATTTGGTTTCGTTTTTTTTTTGTTGTTCTTTGTTTAAATAAACTTGCACTTGGATCCTGGCTTCTGTGTCACGTTACAGCTACTGAGAAAAAAAAATACTTCTATGTAAGTAAACAGCAGGAATTATGGATTCATTGGTGTCAGTTTCACACAATTTATATACCAATGTTGTTCACCGCGTGTTTATCTTATTCATTTGATTGAGCAGTTACTGTAGTATGTCAAATCTGGGGGTGAGTTGAGAGCATTTATATATACATATACTCAAATTACTTATTAATTTATAAAAATTTTAATAATTAAATAAATTGTTTTGCTCTTTGTCACACTTCAAGAGAGGGTTTAATGTTTGTCTTTTCATCAGATTTTAATGCTTCTTTCTTAAATATAATTAAAAACAGGAGGAAAGTGTTATTTACAATGTTTATTCTCAATACATTTATCATTAAGATTAATGTGTTAGATGTGGAGTGTAGTAAAACATAAGTACAAACGCTATGCCTCTATCACTAGCATTATTGGCCTGTTGGGAGCACTGGCTAAAAGCCCTGTATTTTGTAATGCTGGGAGTGAACAGAGGTGGGCTACTTAAGTTCGTACTTGTTATCATGTTACACTTAACCCATAGCCCATTTCACACCAGAGTTCTCCTTTAAAGTCATCATTTAAAGTCAAGATATGCCAAGATGTATCTACAGTCCCTTGCAAACGGGTGAAACTGAATTTTATTTAGGGGTATCAGAGTACAGAGGGCTGAATACTAGTGCACAATACACTTTCCAGATTTGTATGTATTTAAAAATTGTGGAAAAATATCTATAATTTCCTCTCAGTTCACAATTACTTGCTACTTTGCATTGGCCTACTACACTAAATCCTAAAAATACACTTAAGTTTGTAGGTGTAACGTGTGGAAAAGTTAAAGGGGAATGAATACTTTTTCAGAGTACTGTACATTTGTCTACTGTAGTAGAGAAAACTGGCTGTAGACAACTCTGTAACTGTATACTGTACTCTGATTTACTCACATTGGCTAAATTAGGGTGACCAAACGTCTGTATTTCCCAGGACATGTCCGTATTTCACGTCCTGTCCCGGGCGTCCCGGGTTTTTTTTAAAAAGTGAGGAAATGTCCTGGTTTTTCAAATTATCTTCATTGGCCCATTAAAATGTAAATTTACAGGCACTAGGGCACTGCTCACGGCGCTGCGTGTGACGTAATCCCTGAGCGCAGCCCTGTTCTGAGGGCAGCGTGACTGTCAGTACGCAAGCAACATGCCGAAGCACAAGTGTATGTTTACCGACGATTTACAGAAGAGTTTCCCCGCTTTCAGACCGGGTCGAGACAAATGGGAAGCCTTGTGCACAGTGTGTTATTGTTATGGTGTGTCATTTGTTAATTTATTTTTTTCCAATAGCCTACAGAACAATATTTCGTTCGTTACTGAGGGTAACTGAGTATCATGTGTTATTTGGAGTTGAGAGTTATTGTTAACTTTTGTTGTTAAGTAAGGGATGTTTAGATGAGACATTATTTATTTCATTGTGCTATTCATTCATTACAGGAAATGTTAACTTAAGCATTTTGAATAAATACATTTTTAAATAAAATTGTTATTGGAATTTTTGTCGTTGAGTCTTACTGAAAAGCATTTTTAATAAACCAACTGTAAATATGCTATTGCAAAGCCCCCCCCCCCGGTCCAAGGTGTCCTGGTTTTCCCAAATGAAAATATGGTCACCCAAGCTAAATGCAGTGCTACGTTTTGCAGAGTAATGTTGATGCTAAACTATTTTTGTTATGTTCACTGTGTTAGCCGTTAATGGTCGTGCTGTAACTGGCATGCACAACTAGCGTTACCTCATTTTATCACACCACGCTTCGTAAAAATGAACCTGCAAAACTGCCAGCTGGCGGTGAGCATACATACGCTAGCAGGCTAGCTAATGCAGCCTCCCGTCATGTTACTGCTGTTATCACCGGCTCACTGTCTTCAAGGGAACACAGGACAGACTGGAAGCTAGCAGGTCTCAAACAAACTCCTTGAATCAGTTGGGAGTCGCTCACCTTCAAAGAGCCACTATTCTTTATTTCACTTGCTCTTCCTTTCTTTATAATGCTATAGAATAATAAAATTTAATTTTTAATTTAGCCGTATAAGAAAAAAATAACACAGAAGTGGTAAAACTGTTGCATCTGGGAGCAAAAAGCTGGTTCCTCATGAGCCAACTGCTCTTGGATTACGAGAAGAACCGGAATTTGTTGTCTCACATACTTGGAGGCGCGAGCGAAGCCTTTTTTATTTTACACTCTGCAATTGTTTTCTTTAAGCAAACTTATTTAGTCAGATAGTTATTTATTGTAAAGTAAATGCAGTTGGGTCATTCCTAGCATTCGGTGCCATTTGAGTCCCCATGAAATAATATAGTATATTTTGTGTAAAAATGGGCTACTTATTTGTAAAAGCATGCCTTACATGATTAACCCCCTTCTACCATAGAAAACAATGAGGTGTTCCCAGGATTATTTAATTTAAAATAATTACTCTTTTTTTTTTTTAAGCATAAGTAGGCTAAACTGCCATGTCCCCAATAACATTTGCTCGATTTCATTTACACATAAAGTCATAAAAATCTAACAAATTCTAAATTTTTCATTATTGTTGTATAGCCTTATTTATAATATTCCTCACCAAATGTTGTTTTTTGTTATTAATACATTTTAAACACTTAAAGTCTTTAAAATAAATTGTGTCCCTGAGTTGACTGTCCCCCGTTACTGTGATGGAAAATCTGTCTGGACACACCCCCTGACTCCTTCTATAGTTACATGACTGTCAGGAAGTAGCACACATTTTTGGAGGGAAATCATCTACAAGAAACAGTGTAAGTAGTATTCTGTAATACATTTTTTTTAATGTTTTAGTAGGGTTCACTGGTGCTGTAAAGCATAACATGTCCACTCTGTTACAGTTATTCATAGTAGAAACTGATACATTTTTATAATTTTGAAAATATAGTAAATTAACATGTTAAAAATCTTCATTTGTGATCGCCATAAACTAGCCTGTTGTTAATCAAATAAGCATTAATGCTAACTTTAGCATAAAATGTCCCTCCTGTTACTGTCCACCCTGTTACTGTTTTGCCCAGTAACAGGGTGGACACATAGTAATAGGGTGGATATAAGATGAATGGGTGCTTCCAGCAAGTATTGGTATTTTTTACTAAATTAACATGAAATTATTAGTAAATATTCTCAAGAAATTCAGTCTGCCCATTTCGGAGGGTCACACCAACAAGCAACTTTGCATATTGGAGTGCTGTACACTGCAGCTGAACAGTCACCAGTGACTTTCTGCTCCATCTCACATTCCAAGTGGCACGATCCCTCAGCTATCTGGGCCCACCTTAGCCCTGTGTTAGACATGGTGAGGGAAAGATACCCTCTGATCAGTCATC
The DNA here is from genome assembly GCA_036984385.1 of Crenuchus spilurus. Taxonomy (NCBI): domain Eukaryota; kingdom Metazoa; phylum Chordata; class Actinopteri; order Characiformes; family Crenuchidae; genus Crenuchus; species Crenuchus spilurus. The sequence continues at coordinate 7,415 of BRDA01019769.1, forward strand.
TCCATGTTTTCAGTGATGGCCCAGCTACTCAATACAAACAGAAAGGCAACTTTTACCTTCTATCAAATGAGCCTTTCAAGAAAGGGTTCAAAGACATCAGCTGGAACTTCTTTGAGGCCAGCCATGGAAAGGGGGCTCCAGATGGTTTTGGGGCTACCCTTAAATGATCAGCTGACAAAATTGTTCACCATGGCGGAGACATTCCCAACACAGAGGCCATGTTCCACCAGTTGAGGAACATGGGCACTTTGGTGGAACTTTTCCTTGTGGGAGAAGATGATGTTGACCGGAAAGTGCAGGAAATTATGGATGCAGGAAACAATGGATTACCATTGTCAAAACATCTATGAGGTCACTAGACTGAAATTTTTTTCTGATAATTACTTTAAGTGTTCAGTACATTTGATGTTTGAATGTGGGGGTGAGGGTGGGGGACAAGAGTTGCCTCTTTATAATGAAATGTACCATTGTTGAATGGTATGATGTCCACCCTGTTACATCCTGTCCACCCTGTTTCTCTTCTGTCCACCCTGTTACTTGTGTGTTTTTTTTAATGTTAATTAAATAAAATCAACAATTATTTGGCATATATTTGTGTTTACATGCAGGGAATTACTCAATAAAATGAAATCATTTAAAATAGATCCCAAGTTCCACTGAAATTAATTTTTATTCTAAAAGAAATGTATTCATTTTACATTGTGCTGTAAAATACAACATTTATTTTTTAAATAGTGTTTGTTTATGCATATGTTCTTAAAACACATTTGCAGAATAAAGCGAGGGACATTTGACCTCTAATAAAATGTAAATATTATAATAATTGTGTGTTCAAAACACTTATTAATAGAGATGAGAATGTCCTGTATCAGGGGGGACATTTGTCCTAAGTTACATGCAAAGAATTTGGTAAAAATTATTAAAGTATAATATCCTGAGCTGGACCGATACATATTTCTTATAAATTAACAAGCACTCCTTCAGATAAAATGATAAAATCATGGAAAGTTTTGTATTTTTTGAGAGAGAGTTATCAAGCTGAAATGGCACCGAATAGTAGGAATGACCCAGTTAGAATTTCAAGCATTTTCAAGCACTTTCTCCAAAATTCCAGCACTTTCCAGGCCTGGAAAACAAAACATTAAAATTCAAGCATTTTTTGCAGGATTTCAAGCACCTGTACGAACCCTGTGTGTGTGTGTGTGTGTGTGTATATATATATATATATATATTATTATTATACTGTACATCAGGGGTGCACAATACATCGATCGCGATCTACCGGGTAGATCACATGGCATTTAAAAAAAATTAGATGTCAGCTTATCATCCGTCCTCGCTATAAAACTTGTCACTTGATTGACATACAGGGAGTCCGGTCGAGCACTAGGACCCAGTGGGAATCCAAGCCGCTCAATCTGAAAATCCTGTTTCACTTTCGACCGCCCACAAGCTCATTCGATTGGCTCTGCCGTTTCTTGCTAATGTGTGATTGGCCGTGTCCGCTATCGTTCGCGCGCACAAGTTGAGTTTAGTTTATCGTCTGGTGTGTGTGTGTGTGTGTGTGTCTGACACTAATACTACTCCACATCTCACAGACGGTAAGTTACGTAAACAAATTAATCACATCTACCAACACAGGATGATGACTACATTAATAAAACACTAAGTCAGCATAACAACTGCACAAAATAACTAATATGAACAATTCATAACTGTTTTGCGACTGTGTACAACTCGCAAGTGCTTCTGGTTGATGACGTCAACCATACCGCGTGACCTTGACATGGCCAACGCTACAATATTTATTACAACAGCAAAATATTATTTAGTTATAATGAATCATTATTAGGGCAGCGCACACAGAGAGAGAGAGAGAGAGACTGAACGTCTGTTCACGTGACGCTCCGCCAGTATTTTGACTTTCTTACTGACTGATGACTATTTATTAACTTGCAGGATTTTTCGACATGTATGTCTTGTCCTGCGACGACTGGACTGACTGACCGACCGCTCCCGCAAAAGACATAAATTGTCAGTATATTTATAAATAAATATGTCTTGCATTTTTATATTAGGTAGATCATTTTGACTTAGTCATCAGATAAGTAGCTCACAGGCTGAAAAAGTGTGCACCCCTGCTGTACATTATTTCTTTCTTTTACCCTACTGCCCTGTTCCCCGTGGTGGGACTAATAAAGGACTTATTTTATCTTATCTAAATTATACTCAGTCAAGGGCTAGTACTGCTCCAACTAAACTGGAGTAGACCCATTATCCAGTTTTGGGATTTGAACCCTCTTCTCCTCTCGGCTCTCGGTCCTGATGTTCACCCCAGACTCCTGCAGGGCTTGGAAAAATCTTTTTAAAAAAAGTTCAAAAGAAATAGGCAGATGCCAAAGATTCATGAATGTACTTCTCAAACCTTTGAGCAGACAAGATTATCAGGAGATTACTGCAGTTCACATATTCTACACTCACACATACATCCATATCAGCTCTGCTTATGACTTTGAAATGAAGAAGATGCTAGCACTGTGAAGACTGTAGTGAATCATTAGTAATGATTCTCTTAGCAATGCATAATTTTCACATCACAGAAGAAATGACATGTCTTCTGCACTGCACCCAGTCATATCAGAATATTCTCTGAGGACCATCTCCTTGTATCTACACTCTTTGTCCATTTTAGCTCCACTAAGCATGCATATACATGAGTGTAGTTTATCATGACTATAAACTCCAAATTGATTCTATTCTTACTTCAATGTTTCCATTTTATCAATAAAGTTGTGTATTGTGTATATGCCAATTATAAAATAATATATATAATAGTAAATTATACCTAGGGACATCCCTACATTAGGGGCAGGGGGGCCCAGCCCCACCAGATATTGCTATGGAGCAGTGTGTGACAAAATCATTCATTTTGTTTACATTTATTTTATTTAAATATTATTTTCTAAGACTGTTGTGTATTTGAAAATGTCAGTAGTTCCCAATATATTTAAAATGTTCCTGTATGTGTTGTGTAAGGTCAGTACTTTCAGCAATCTTAATTTAGTTAGTGAGTATGAGGCCGGTCCATCAGCTTCCGTTTAATCGAGTGGGCAGTAGAAAGGCCTTTGTGTATGTGCAACACGCTTTCAATAGTGAGCTGTGGGGCATGATTATGCTGGCCCCATGCTGGGCGCAGCCAATAAAGAGTTAAAGATAGCATACACGAGCTTATGTGAATATCATTTACGGTATCAGCATTGCTATGCACCTTGCCACTCAAAAACATCACAGTAAGTCTCCCAAAGGGGATGCATCTCACAGGTGTGCTGAATTTGCCACAGCACCGGATTATGCTTTTTGAAATTTAATTGTTGAGGTGCATTTGTGGTTGAATTAATTAAAGTAGGTTTGTGTGTAGTTTCAATCACGAGTGGGATGCTGCCCACTGAATTTATTGTGTCTCACCTTGCTTTCTAGAGACACCACGGACTACAGTGAGTGAGGTATTGCGCTGAATTGTGGATTGGATTTGTTCTGTTTTTGGCTTTAAACCTGTGCTTTCCTGTGTTGTTCTCTGGTTATCCCTTTGGTACTGTTGCTCACTTTCTTGTTTTGACCCTTACCTGTTTTTAGTAAAGCCTTTGTCATTTGATCTGTGAATGTCTGACTCCTTTCATAGCATAACATTATGTGAGTGAATCCCAAGCCCACACACACACATACACATATAGAAACACTGGCCTGTATCATCTGCATTGTTAGCACTACACAATAGCTTAAAAGGTGTATATTGTTTTATTGTTGTATGATGTATGTTGCATATGTACATTAGGGCTGCACCTAACGATAATTTTTTTATCGATTAATCTAACGATTATTATTATAACTTATTATATAATTATAACGATTATTTTCGATTAATCGATTAATCTAATTGTTGCCTTGTTGTCTGCACTTAATTATGTACCCAAAATGATGAAAAAAGAGAAATCCTCTTAATATTTCTATATTTTCTTTAATCTTCACATAACCTGCAAAACAAAATCCTGTGTTAAAATGTATCTTCTCTGTACAGTCAAACATAAAATCTCTCATGAAATTAAAGCAAGATTTTTAACAATGCAAAAAATGTTCAACTTGAACAACAAACAGAAGTAACTAACACACACCTTAGCACCTACACACAATCTCTCTTCCCCTCTAGTGTATGGGTCTACATGTCTCCTGTGTTGTGGTGACTGTAAGAACATTTAGGCATTACAGTGTTACATTATTAGAGTTAAATTAACACTGGGAGTGTTACTGCTTTAAGGTTAGACAAGCTATGGGAGTGTCACACCCTCAGTCTTAATTTAACTCTAATAGTGTTGATTTAACACTGGCAGATTTACTGTGTAAGCACACTTGATGTGTTTATAACTCAGTTCTGGGTCAGAGAACATTAAAAATAGCGTACAATATCTTTTTTCTGAAAAGATGCAAATCACTTAGACCAATAACATGAGATGATGTTAGGAGCTGTAGCAGAATCTCTGTTGTGTAATTTGTTTTAACAACGTTCTAATAATATGGATTTATTTAGGACTTCTGTTTGTTAAATATAACACAACTAGTGCTTTATGAGATGTTCTGTTGTTTTCTGTGAACGTAATGACAATAAAAAAATTATTTAAATACAGAAACGGCGAGTACGATGTGCTCTGCACTGCTGTGTGATGCTCGTGCACGTGAAGGGGAGTCGGATTCTGGCGGTGCTATTTTTTGAGCGGGTTCAATTTCAGACGATGGAGATTTGCGTTTTAGCCAGCGCTCCGTGTTTACGTGCCACACGTTCTTATCAGTGACTGTGTTGGTTCTGAAAGTTGACTGAGAGAAACGCCTCTAAAGCAGAAGGTTCTCGTAACTCTGTAGACAGAGGAAGAATGAGCACACCAAGTGCAGCGTCCAGTACGGAAGTAGGTCCGCCCGACCATCCGCCCGTCTCACAATACAAACCGAGCGAATGTTTCGCTGAACGTTTTCGCTGTAATTATTTGCGGGAGTTTCCCGCATTATTAAGGCTAAAATTGCGGAAATCAAATAAATAGTGCGCAATTCCCGCACTGAAATTCACACCCTGATAGCAGTAAAGGTGACTACTTCATAGTGACTACTACTAACGTGCACATTAGCAACACATGCTAATATTTGTAATATATAATGCTAGGGTGGAGAGAACAAATAAACAGAACTTAAGGTGGTGTCTCGCCGCCGTCTTGACGAAGCGCTCCGGGATGCTTGCGCTTCAGGTGCTCGTGCATAGCGGTCGTGCTGCTGTGATAAGCCATCTCCATTTGGCAAAGCTTACATAGCACCACATTGTTCAGTCTCTGTCCAAAGTACTCCCAAACTTAAGATGCCCGTGTGTGAGTTGTTCACAGCCTGCTCCATGTTTTTAGTGGGTGTGGCCATCTTGGAAACGCGTCGACGCGCATTTTTGCAAATCGACATATTTTTGAAGTCGATTACGTCGATTATGTCGATGCGTCGCCCCACCACTAATGTACATTGTTATGATCAGAGAGCTTTATAATAAATTTCAGGCTTTGACCTAGCTTAAAATTAAATCCTAGCAAGTGAAATCATCAAATCATCAATCAAGTTAAATCGAGTTAAAATGTCTAATATTTCTGATTTTGAGAATGTTGTAAGCTTCTTTTAAGATAATGTGACATATCTAGACATTTCTTAACTGCTGTAACTATATCTCACTGTATGGGCATATCATTCTGCTTGTGTAAAGCATTCGTCTTAAAACCAAAATAATCTGCTGATAAAGTGAGATACTGAATAAATTACAAGTCAGATATGTCTTTTTTAAAGTTAAGTAGGCCTATGCTAAGCTCACAACATTCTCAGAATAAGAAATAGTAGACATTTGGACTAAATTTAAGATGATTTGACTTGCCAAGATATATTTTTTGTGTGTAAGTCTGTTGAAATAAAGCACACTACAGGTTTTGTTACTGAACTCAAACTGAGCTAAAGTATAGACTGACGGGGGACTCAGAGAAGAGGAGGATGCAGAGAAAGTCAGAGCCATAGTTGATGATCTTCGGGGTGTTACAGAGTAACCACAGGGCACTCGGCAGGACTGCTCTCATGACCAATCTCACCTCTTTAAAGAGCTCTGTGGTAGATCAGAGGTCAGCAGGGAGCAACTCACCCTAACTTGTCATCTTCAGACATACTGCATTTGATGAGACTGCCTGGCCCAGCATCTCTGCAGACTCGGTCTAATCCTGTCTAAAAAAAAATAAAAAAGAGATAATGAACCATTTAAACCTTCTGGACCTCTTTGAGCTGAGGGGCACACTGCAAGAGCTAATGTGGAGCGACAGCGAGAGAAGTGAGAAGTGATCTGCTAAAAGGGAGAGGGAGAAGAGAGCGATAGAAGAGAAAGAGAGAAAAGAAAGTGAGAGAAGAGAAAGAGAGTCATAGTGAGGCCATAGTGCTTGATCATCCTTAAAACTGACAGATGTTAAAGAGGTGACATTGCTGTGTGTGAGCGTACGTGTGTTTCAACCTGAAAATTTGTCTTGGAGAGGAAAAACACATCACTCTTTATTATTACATAAAGTCTCAGATGCTGGATGTGCAGCACACCAAGGCTACACATACACTTTATACAAGGAAATGATTACAGTGTTTTAGAGGAGACATATTACACCCTTTTGACTTTGTCTGAGGGTCTAAATGAAATGTCTGTCAGATGTTTAGGTTAAAATACCAGTTACATAAGCCTGATTCATGCAGAAGTTAGCTTATTATTCACCAGTGTCTTCAAATTCATCCATTCCACCTTAAATGGTGCAGCAGTTAATCAGGCACTACTGAGCAATTTAGCCTTATTTTGCATTATTTAAGGTGGAATGGAGAATTCTGATACTCACTTTGACTCTCGCCTCTCTCTGTTTAACACACACACACACACACACACACACACACACACACACACACACACACCTCTTTTAAGGTGGAATGGAAAGTTGTAATAAGATGCTGATGAATAAGAAGTGAACTTCAGCTTCTCACTCAAGACCACAACTCACACAGAGATCCAGATCCAGTCTATGAAAACAGCCAACCTCTGCTCAAACCTGTGGGTGGTGCTACACTGGTGGGGGTGTGGCTAAAAGTCACCTTATTGCACAATAAATGGAGCCCTAGCTGAACCATGAAGTCATAAAATGTCATGTTTTCAGATGCAGGCCACCCACAAAAAACTGACTGAGTTTTAAATTTTCACATTTTGTGGGTTGTTAGGTGCTGCAAGTACTCAGATATAGGTGTAAAACATTTAAAAAGTTATTTTTCCATAATACGTCCCCTTTAATGGAATGTTATTACTGCGGTTCAACTGAGTTAGCAAGTGCAGCCACTGTGATAATGAAAGCTTATATATGTATGTGCGCTTGAATATTTCAGCTCTTGCCTTTATGTGTGTCTATGTGTGTGTTTGTATAGACTGTGCTTTTTGGCATGTGTGCTTACTTGTGTGGGTGGTAGAAGCCTAGCAGTTAAGAGACCTTTTCTGTGGTTCAGGAGGCCATACGTTTGATCTGAGTCCATTCCTAACATTATGGTGCCTTCAAGAAAAGTGCTCGGCCCCGGATTGCTCAAGGGAAGCCATCTCTGTAGTTATCTAATGCAATGTTAGCTGAGTTACAAAACTCGTTTTAATATGCATTCTGAAAAATGCTTCTTCTCAGACTTCTCAGCCTGGACATACAGATCTAGAAATGTTACATTTATATGCTGGTTCTTTTAATTGGGCCAAGCACTGAGACAGCTTGTTTGGGTGGTGAAGGGTAAGATTTTCACTGAAGTTATTATTGTTATTTAACCAAAAATGAACATTAGCCAAATGTCAGTGAACCATCCTAACAACTCCAAAAGCTATGTACTGACATAGGATCAATAAATAATACTTCTCTGAGTAGAGATCTCCTCTATCTGTAAACTTGTGCAGTGCACATTCACTTCATGCAATCATGTGTCCATATTTCATGTAATGACATCTGCTCAGCAAAGCTATGAAAATCTGTCCTCCTCCCTGGTTTTATTTTACCTCCTTATAACATTTAGATGTACAGAAGCATAAAGTCCAGAACCAGCCGATTCTGAGAACCCAGACCATCAGGCTACTGACAACCAGCAGCACTGGATCTTCATTATCATGTTCTCTATGGACAGTCCACACCACTTATAATCTGTCCCTTTATACTCTGCATCACTTTTATCAGCCTCATAATCATCAAACGGTACATTTGGAAATGTGTACCTCTGTATATATTACAGCTCTTATTTCATCACTGAATCAGGTGTGTTTGATCAGGAAGATCACCAAACTGTGCAGGAGTCCAGCCTCCAACACTGGAGTCTGACACCCTTGAATTAGAGATTCCTCTTCACATTATCTAACCAATGACCTAACTAACACGCCCTTCCTCAGCTAAAGTGGGTGTATTAGACTAGGAAGAACATGACATGCAGGTACTCCAGGGCCAGGACTGAGAATCACTATTGTATAACATCACACCAGCATGTTTAGCCCTTTTCAACACAATCTGGAACAGTTTGTCCATCCCTGAATATAACAACAATTTATATTGGATTTTTCACCCCTTAAAATTGTTGTTTGGAAAGAACAGCTGCCCAGCATTGTTCTATAAAACTGTCTCCTGCTGCCTTACAGGCTCGACTGATATCGCTGACAACTTAAGGGATCCAAATGATCCCCACCCACCACCATGAACTCACAGCATCAGAGAATAACAGCAAAAACACAGCAGCAAAGCTAACCTTCAGATAATGGCCTCACCGAGTGTGTGTGAGAGAGAGAGACAGAGACAGAGACAGAGACAGAGAGAGCGAGAGATAAAGAGAGAGAAAAAGAGAGAGAGAGTCAGAGACAGAGAGAGATACAGCAAGAGATAGAGAGAGAAAGAAAGTCGGAGACAGAGAGAGAGAGAGAGAGAGAGAGAGAGAGAGAGAGAGACAGAGATAAACAGAGTCAGAGAGTGTGTGTGTCAGAGAGAGATAATGAGAGAGACAGAGAGAGAGAGAGAGAGAGTTAGAGAGAGAGAGAGAGACAGAGTATCAGAGAGAGAGAGAGAAAGAGAGAGAGAGTGTGTGTCAGAGACAGAAAGAAAGACCACATCAGACATGTTCATTTAGACTGATATGTCACATATATATTATATTATATTATATTATATTATATTATACATATATAGTGTTGTGTGTGTGTGTGTGTGTATGTATATATATATATATATATATATATATATGTATGTGTGTGTGTGTGTGTGTTGTGATATATACATATTATATTATATTATATTATATATATATATATATATATATATATATATGTATGTGTGTGTGTGTGTGTGTTGTGATATATACATATTATATTATATTATATTATATATATATATATATATATATATATATATATATATATGTACACAAATACTTAGACTTCATATGTATATATATGTATATTATTACTATCATTATTACTTATTTTTATTTTATTTATTTATTTATTTTATTCATTATCATTCTTCTTTATTTTGTTGTTTTGTCCACAAACCCTTTAACCTATCGCTTTGGCAATACAATGTAACTATTTGTCATGCCAATAAAGCTTCTTAAATTGAAATTTAAAAAATTGAAAGAGAGAGAAAGTCAGAGAGAGAGGCAAAGAGAGAGAGAGAGAGAGAGAGAGAGAGAGAGAGAGAGAGAGAGAGAGAGAGAGAGAGAGAGAGAGAGAGAGAGAGAGAGAGAGAATATGAGAGAGACAGAGAGACAGCGTATCAGAGAGAGAGAGAGAGAAACTGAGAGAAATAGTGTCAGAGAGAGAGAGAGAGGGAGGAAGAGAGAGAGAGTCAGAGAGAGCAGCAGAGAGAAACAGAGAGAAAGAGATAGAGTGTCAGAGAGAGAAAGAGAGAGAGAGTCAGAGAGAGAGAGAGAATGAGAGAGAGAGAGAGAGGGAAGAAGAGAGAGAGAGAGAAACAGAGAGTACAGTGAGGCGAGTGACTGCTACCTCTTGTGCTGCTCTTGTCAGAAGTCTCAGCCTAAAGCCTTATAAGCTCGTCTCCAGCAGAAGCAGCACAATAACGAAGCAGTGCTGTCATCAGTCTGAGCCCTGTGGAGCGCAGTGCAGAGACCAGCATCCCTCAGGGCTCAGACCACCACACACTCACTATCATCAAGCCCAGTAAAGTCCCCTGATCAAAGAATGAGGGAAATCAAGTCAAATTCAGTGTCCTCTTTGGGCTTTTAGTGAGAAGACTCTTTGAGGATCAAAGGGCATGTAGTTCTGCGGGTTTTCTGAAAAGTAAATATTTGGACACAATCTGGGGTTTTTTTTTTGTTTCTTTTATTTTGTCTTTTTCTTCTCATTCTCTATCTTCATTTCTCTCTCACATTCTCATTTAGGCCTGTCCACAATTACTGCCACACTTGGTAAAGATGATTAAAAAGGGTTATAAGAAATTAACCTCTTGATTAATTCATGAAATTAGAGAAATAGTCAATCCTAAATTAATTCTGAGAAAAATCATTGATGAACAACAACAGCCCTGCATGCCATACTTATCTCCTTCTCACAGTGAACATAAACGACATTTCTGACAAATTTTGGGGGTCGTTTCAGAACATTTTTCATAACATTGATGGATTAAATGTCAATATGCAAAATCTACAAACCTGAACACAGAAACTCTTCATCTATAGCAGTAGGTTAACCTGATTAAAACATTTATTTATTTATTTACAATAAACACAAATATTTATTGTGTTTAGACTGTAGTGTTTAATAGTTGCAGTCACAGTTGATTGTTTAAATGATCAGAGATGAAGTTGAGCAGTGAGTTTAGTCTCAGCTCAATCGCCATTGTGAGGAGGTCTGTCCCCTCCCCCTCCTCTCACTAACTGAACACACACTCACACCACTACACGCACACACACTGCAAGTGGTGTCCTCATAGGTATAAGTGTGTCATGGCCTAAAAATATTTATTAGTTTACAAGAATTTAACATGTAAAACAAGTTGGTTTGCCTGATGTTCAAGTCATGACCAGTGGGGCTTTGGAAATGGATTAACCTAACCAAAACCCTACAACCTGTTCTCCTGTGTCATGTTATAAGCAGAAGTGACTGTCCACTGGAGGACTGCATTGAGCACTAGGGGATCACCCAGGACAGAGTGCCAACCATATCTGAGCATACATACAGTACATACATTCATGCACAGACATACACATTCATATACACATCAGGGTCATTTTTTAGAGTAGCCAATTCACCTGATCTCCATGTTTTTGGACACGCAGACACGGGAAGAACATGGAAACTCAACCCAGATGGGGACTTGAACCCAAGACCTCAGCGCTGAGAGGCAAACATGCCAATCACTAAGCCACCGTGCCACCCAAATTACTGCATGGAAGGTCCTAAATACAAAAAAAATTAACAAAGTCTAAAATGTGAAATGTTTTAGTGATATTTCATAAGTGACCTGACACATGTTCACAAACTTACACCTTTCTGAAATGTTTTCATTACATTGTTAAGCATCATATCCCCAACACAGAGCCTCTCTCTTCCTGTCCTCAGGTTGTGCAGGTACACTGTTTGTATATGATAATGAGTAGATTTTGTGTATTTAACACTGCGCTGATGTGAGATAAACACCAAAGATTTTCAGTCACAGTCACATTAGTTTAAACTGGAAACCACAGTGAAAGTTAGTTGATGGTGATGAAACCTGAATAATAAAGTCATACAGCCAATATAATAAAAACACAAAGCACATACAGAGTTTTTGGTACAGCAGGTGGATCAAAAATTCAGGGTGTTCAGGGTCTTTTTATATCATTTATTGTTGAACTACACTTACAGTTTTCTGGACCTTTAGGATGCAACAAGCTAATATAAGTAACAAGGCTAGTCCAGCTATGCTAAAGTCATCTGTAGCTGGGTTGCCAGTTCCTCTGCAGTGTTTGTGTGATGAGGGCAGAATGCAGAGGGGTGGGCTGGAGGTGGTAATTTCTGCTGTCTCACCTCAGCGCCTTTCTCCATTTCACTCTTATTAGCTCTAATAATGCAGTGCATTCATCTCCTCCCCTGATGAAGAAAAGGGGTGAATAGAGGAGAGAAAGAATAGAGTGAGCGTTGTGACCATCCCTATTCAAACTACAGGCTTAAAGTAGCTGCTTCCATTTGCATTTGTGGCACAGCATAACTGACTTCATATTTGGTATCATGTAATGATACTCTGTTGATCTGTGTCAATTCATCGTTATCTGCGTCTTTAATATTAGGGTTCTGCAGCTGGTTTACGATTCAATACACTGCAAAATACTGCAATACTGTAAGCAAGCATATGTTGCATTATATTGCTTTTAATATATTACAATTAAAAAAGAATAATTTTAGGGAAACAAACACCATATGCATAAAATCTTAATAAAATTAAAAAGTGACTTGATACAATCAGAACAGAGGATATGATTTCGCATTTATCACAAATCATAATATTATATACAATATACATGTTGTATATGAAGGCCACGAGACAGGGGAAACAGTCCATTTGAGATGTTTATTGCAGGAATGTACATGAAGCACTGCACCAGACAAGACAGAGACAGGAAAGAGACTGGGACACACTAACACACTTAGCTCACGGGGGACTAAACCTAGACTGACTTCAACACACGAGACTACCAGGGACTTGCCTACAACACTGACATAACAACGACTGACCTAACAGCCGACTATGGGCAAGGTGACTGAACACACTAACCTGACAACGATTATACACAGGGACAGAATGCAGGGGCTTTACACGGGGCCTGACTTAGAACAGGGACCATACAATGACTAACTTAGAATAGGGACTTCACAAAGACTGACTTGGAGCAGGGACCCAACATACCTCAACCTACGGGACATAAATGTGACTATATCAAACAAACCAAACATAAGACTAACACTAGAACTACAAGAACTACCATACCTAAACCCTTAACTACACTGCCTACGAATAGGCGGGACATGGCTGACCAGGCATCATCCCAGCCCCCTCCTACACTCTCCCGCAGCAGCTGATCTCCCTCAGCTGTATCCACAATGGCTAAGAGTGCAGGGAGGCTGGGGAACCCAATACTGGCCTACCATGAACCACCGAACCTCAGGGACCTAAACACAGAAGACAAAACAAACACTTATAACAAAGACAGGAGACACAAGGACACAGCAGGCTTCATTACTGATGGCTGAAGGCTGTAGGGGAGCTGTAGGAGGCCTAGTGGCTTTAGGCCTGACTTCTGCTATCCACTGATCTGGGACCAGGACCGAAGAGGTGAGTTTGCTGAGATTCAAAGTGGCTGATATGATGAGGGGTGAGTGGCGGTAGGGTAGCAGTGGTGAGTAGCAGTGGTGAGTGTGGTGAATGTCCCACACGCTGAACTGTGAGTGGCCTACCTTTATAGTACAGCCTGAAGGCCACTCATCAAATTCAGGTGTGGGCAATTAGTCTGGCAGGCACAGGGAGGTGGCGACCTCTAGTGGTCAATGCTGGTTCGGCTCCCGACGCCCCAAAACACTCCAACTGTACCGACTGCACGGTGGCTCGCCTGGCCGCGGGGCTGAGTGACGTGCGGCTTCAGCCAAGGCTGAATGGACTCGCGGCTTCACCGGCCGCTTGGACTGAGCTGAAACGCGGCACTCTCTGCCGCCCGGACTGAAGGACTCGCGGCTGACACGGCCGCCCGGACTGAAGGACTCGCGGCTGACACGGCCGCCCGGACTGAAGGACTCGCGGCTGA